>CAUYSK010048609.1:0-22462 GCA_963575035.1 Avahi laniger | reverse complement strand
GAAAATTATGTGCTGTGATAATCGTATCATTCTGTCAGTAATGGACATCCAGAAAGCCCCTTTTCCTCACAAATAAACTACAATAAACATCTGCGTATGTGTGTGTATATATGCATGTGTGTGTACATCCCCTTCTACAATTATATAAGAGTATATTTGGGATCTATCCCTGGGAGTGGAATTGTGGGCTCATGGGGAATACATATTCCTAATTTGATGACATAGTCCCCACTGTACTTCAGAGTAGTTCTCACCAGCAGGACATGGGATTTCTGGTTCTCCACTTTTCCTCTAACACTTGGCATTAGCCAACTTCCTAATTCTTGCCAATCAAATAGGCAAAGAATATTGGAAAGGATATCCCATCGTTACTTTAACTCGCTTTCTTGGATACCTAATGAGGTTGAGCATCTCTTCACATACTTGTTAGTTTTTTGGTTTTCTCTTGTGTAAAATGCTTTTTTATATCTTTTGTTCATTTCTATTGGGTTTCTGTTTTTTCTTTTTGTAAGATTTCTTGTATATTCTAGATATTATTCCTTTGTTGATTTTAGTCATTGCAAATATCTTCTCTTAGTCTTCTTTCTATTAAGTTTGTCGTGTCCTATATCTAACAGAAATCCTTCATTTTGATGTAATCAATTTTATCTTTTTTTGCCTTATAATTTATGTTTTTGAAAATTCGTTTAAAAATCCTTTCTTTCCCCTAGTTGGATCCCAAAAATGCTCATCTGCATTTTGGGGGATTATTTTATATTTATATTACCTTTCATATTTAGGCCTTTAATCCATCAGGAGTCCACCTTTGCATGCAATAATAGGCTTAAATTCAGTTTCAACAACCCATTCTTTCCCAGTTAATTCATGGTGTCACCTTTGTCACACATTCAATTTCTATATACACACGTATCTGCGTGTGCATGTATACGTAGTCTACTTATCTATTCTTCACTACAAAAATGATTTTATTAATATGGTTATATGGCTGTAGATTGTCTTTCTATCTGTTAGGAAAAGATTCTTTCTTTACCTTTAAAAGATCTTTGTATGGACATGTGTTTTATTTCTTTTGAAAGAGTAGAAGAGTAGGATTTCTGGGTCATGTGGCAAATGTATGTTTAACTTTATAAAACAATATCAGAATGTTTTCCAGACCTGCTGTACCATTTTGCATCCTGCTAGCAATGTGGGGGAGCTTCCGTTGCTCCATATCTTTGTCAGCACTTGATATTGTCAGTCTTTACGAGTTTAGCGATTGTGGTGGGTATATAGGGTTTCTGACATGTATTTTCCATTTCACTTATTATATTTTTCATTTCCTAGAAGTTCTATTGATGCTTTAAAAAAATCTGCTTAATTATTTTTAGATACACTTGTTTCTTACTTATCTCTTTATTTTTTCCCTTTAGAGTTTAATCTGTTTAATTTTAATAGGCTTTATTTTTTTAGAGCAGTTTTAAGTTCACAGCAAAGTTTAAAGAGGGTTCCTTTTTGCTCCTGCCCCCAAACATGCACAGCTGCACCACTGTCAACATCCTGCCCCAGAGCTGTGCATTTGTTACAATCCATAAACTTACACTGGCAAATCATTGTCACCCATCCATAGTTTACATTTGGGTTCACTCCTAATGTTACATCTATGGGTTTTGAAAATGTGTAAGGACTTGCATCCACCATTAGAGTGTCATACAGAATAGTTTTATTATCTTAAAAATTCTCTGTTCTCGGCCTATTCATTTCTCTTTCCCTCTAACCCCTGGCAATGACTCATCTTTTTACTTTCTCTATAGTTTTGCCTTTTCCAGAATGTCAAATAGTTGGAATTATAGCCTTTTCAGATTGGCTTCTTTCACTTAGTAATATACATTTCAGCCTCCTCTATGTTTAAATAAACATATTAAACTTACTTTACATTCTGAGTCTGATGATCCAGTCGCTACCATGTTTGCAGGTCTCTTTCTGCTGTCTGATTTTTCAGCTGGTCCTGGTTCATGACCTCTCATTGTCGATTGTGAGCTTCTGTTACTTGGAACTTTATCTGAGGCAATGTTTTGAGGGCTGGGTTGAAGATGACTTCCTTTAGACAGGGAAAGTGTTGTTTGCTGTCAGGTGTCTGGGGAATTACCAACCTGGGACTGTTTGAACTAAATTCCCATCTGGAGGCTTTTTAAATCAACCAGGTAGTTTGAATTCAGCCTGTGAACCTGCATGAGGATGACTTGAGATTACAAACTCTCAAGGGAGATGTTTTTTTCCCTCTACTCACCACAAAGGTTTTAGACAGGCAATTTTCCTTGAAGTTCTTAGACAAGTGGGGTTATTTCTAGATCACGATTACATGGAGGGTGGAGCATTTAGCATTCCAGCTTTTTGTTGGGGGTCTCTGGTTACATTCCCCATTTTGAGGGGGTCCTTGGCTTTGCTCTGCTGGCAGAAAACATTGGACAGAAATGGAATTGGGCAGGCGACCAACACTGTCTACTACAAAGACTGTCTTCAATAAAAATGACATTAAAGTAATGAGTATGAATACACTCCAAAGCAAGGAAAAGCAAGAGCAAAGGAACAGGAACAAAACCCTTAGAGATTTACCTAAAGTCATGGCATGAGTTGACTCTATGTCTTTACAATGTTTTCTTGCATTAAGATTCACACATCATTTTCTCATTCTAGGAATGTTCCTTGTGTTTTTTGCAGCATGCCTACAGAGGTCAACTAGCAATGAATTTAATTCATCTCATTTATTAGTGTAAGGTAGAAATATGGCAGAAATTAACACACTCCAACTTACATGTGACAAACGTGGGAGTGTCGGTTATTGCCAATATCGACAGAGATTGGGGACTTTTTCACTGTTACAATGCTCTGTAAGCATTCATGTATTTCTTGCTATCTGATAAACTCATTAGGATAAATCACTAGAAGCAGAATCATTGGAGCAAATGTATGCTGATTTTAAGTTTGGAGAGGCATTATCCAATTTTCATTCAGTTACTCTCTCCTTAGCAGAGTGTGAGAGTTCTTTATTCTCTATACCCTAGCCAACACTGGATATAATTTTTTAAAAATAAAACCTTTTTGCACAGTCTCTGGTAATCTTGTAAGAGTTCTCGTAAGTCAGTTCTAACTCTCATCATTGAATTTGACTATAAATATCTAGTCAAAGTCAATGTGCAAACCTCGACTGGGCCAGTTTCTCTTCTTTCAAATGTTTTCTCCACTATCTAATGTTCAAAGATGGTATTTGGGTACAGGGAATGACTTCATGGCAATGAGGATGGCACCTAGTTCATGGAGGAGTCCTTTTGCCTCTGGATTCTTGCAGACACCCCTGCAGAGAATCTTTGTCCAGTCTGCTTATTGAGTATCCTCCTGGCATCTGCTACTTACCTCTGTTGAAGGTGGGGTCTGGTTCTCTCCTACCCCCATTGGCCGGGCCCCACCTAGGTCTTCATTGCAGATCTTGAACCTTGGCCACACTTGCCATCTGCCTCTGGCTTAGGCCATCCCCTCTGCAACCTTGGCATTCCATTGGCATGTCCTGCCCTTTACAATTGTAGTCTCACTTCTGGCCTTCTGACTCCCAACATTCTACTACTTCCTGCCTTCCCCTGTGGTAAGCCAGTGTGAAGAATCTGGTGGATCATTGGAGAAATATCTCTGAAGTGTCCCAACCTGTATATACTCAGGCAAGGTGGATAAACTGCCCATCATAGATATCCGTCTCCAGAATTTCTTCTGTGAATATATATCTATGTTAGGGTTGGGGTAGGGGGAACCTTCTTTCTCCTCTCTTCATGTTTCCAAAAGGTGGGACCTACATTAAGGTAACACTCCAGCCTACCCATGATGCATCACCTAATCCTCTGAAGAAGAGGAGCTTGGAGAAGAAGGTAGACCTGAGAAGCTTAGCAGCTCCTCCCTCCTGGGATATGCAGAATTGGCCTCCGGGCTCTCTTCTGTGAGTTTTATAGGAATAAGGTCTGGTACTGTTGAAGGAGCCTGTGTTTGTCCAATGTCACCTGTGGTTGGGTAGACAAGGCAATCAGTTGTGGGGTTCTGTGCTGGGAAGCCCATAGTATTCTTCCCTCTCTCTTTCTCATACATCGTTTAATCTCCTATGGGTGGTTATTAAGTTGTTTCCATGTTTTACTATTAAAACATACTGCTTTGTAAACATTCTTTTACGTATTTTTTTTCCTGCTTGTCTCATAAACTCGTTAGGATGAATTATTAGAAGCAGAACTGTAGGGTCAAATGTATGCTAATTTTAGATTTGGAGAGGTATTATCTAATTTTTCTTCAGTTATTCTCTGATCAGCACAGTGTGGGAGTTCCTTTTCCTCCATACCCAGCCACCACTGGTTATAATTAATTTCTAAAAAAATCTTTGCTCATCTTCTAGCTGAAATATTGTTTTAATTTCTATTCAGTTTATTACTAGTGAGGATGAATGTCTTTTTAAATTTGTTTTTCTTCTCTAATTTCCTTGTGCATGTTCTTTGCAAATTTTTCCATTAGGGTGGTTTTTCCCTTTCCTTTGATTTGTGTGAGCTATTTTTATGTTAGGGACCTCAATCCTTTGTTGATGGCAGATTAGCGTAGTGATAGAGAACTTGGGTTTTCCAGATGTGATTTTGGACTAAGTTACTTAAACTCTGCCCATCACTCTTTCATCTCTAAATTAGTTCATATCTCACAAGTATGAAATGTGGCTGCTCTCTTCTCACCTCCGGCCTCAATTACACCCCTCCAGGGAGAGCTGGGAGAGGCAGTATGGGTCGCAGTCCGGAGGACTGGATCACTACGTAATGTCATTCGAGAAGAAGCAGACAACGTTTGGGGGACAGATGTAGAGTGTGAGAAGACCGGAGAGCAGCTGCTCCGCTCTGTGGGACATGGGGGAGATAGATGAGCTAAACATTGTTGGTTTTTTCTTAAGAATTTTTTTCTGGATGTTCTAACCTTCCCTTTATAGACTGCCTCTTCCTCTTGCCCCTCTGGGGCTGTTTATTAACTAAAGTTCTTTTTCTGAGCTTTGATTCCGAACTGTATTTCTTTAGTATTTTCCTCTGTGTGGCACTGGATTTAAAGAAGTCAGAAGGCTCTTGGGCTGGGCCATTCACCGAGACGGGGCACACCAGGAGCATGCTACAAGTATCTTCCCTAACGTGTTATTAGTCTTTTTACTAAGTGTATGGAGTTGTGCCATATAGGAAAAAGTTGTTTTAACTTTGGATATTTAAAAATGATATTTATTATGCTTGTGTCAATTAGGATGCATTTGTGTGCAGGGAACAGAAGACACAAGGCAGAGGGGCTTAAACTGTAACCAAATGTATCAGCTCATTTGAAAGGAAATCTGGCAGTCGGTAGATCTCAGACCAAGGACTCAGATCTTCCCATCTTTTTGCTCCTCCTTTTTGGAGTATCAGTGACATTTTAAGGCTGATTTCTCTTGTGGCTAGAGGATGCCTGCCAGCAACTGTCAGGGCTCCATTCTCCCTTGTTCATGATCAGGGGGAAAGAGAAGGAGAGAAAGTCTTGTCCTATGATCCTCTTTTAAGAGAAGGAAATTTTCTTCCAAAAAATTCCCATCAAACATCTCACCATGTCTCAGGTGGTATAGACGTCCTGTCTCTGATGCCGCCATTGGCAAAAACAGGAGGGGATTTCTGCACTTAGCTTAAACCAGGGGCTCTGTGGTCCCCAGACCAGCAGCATCAGCCCTTCTTTGAAATGAAAATTCCCAGGGCCCCGCCCCAGACCCATGAATCAGAAACACTCTGATTTCACACACCCTCCAGGTAGTTCTGATGCCTTCTCCAGTTTGAGACCTACTGGCTCAGGGCCCACCACTGGAGCATCAGTTTATGTCCCTTGAATCACACGGATGCTGAAGGGAAAGGCGAACTCCTGAGCAAAGCTGAGGTGCTGTTAGGAAGGAGCCATGGACGCTGGGGAGATGCCAACGATGTCCACCATGTGGGACAAATGGCTCACAGTATAAAGCCTTGATGACCTTTCAACCCTAATTTTTTAAATTGAAAAATTAATACATGCAGATATTAAGAATTTCTAACTGTAGAAAGGTAGATGTGGGCATACAAAGCTGACAGTTCTATACTTGCTCTTTTTCATTTACTATATTACGGAGATTGTTTTATATCAACACCTCTTTCATTATTTGTAGCAGCTATCCATTATTCATTTCATAAGCATTCCATAATTTATTCATTTGGTCTCCTATTGAGGGACGTTTAAATTGCTTCTAATTAGCTTTTGCTAACATAAACAATGCTACAACAAACATCTATGTCTGTATATCTTTACGTGTAAGCAGACATGCAGAAGTAGAATTTCCAGCTCAAAGGGAGGTCCATTTTAAATTTTGATAGATATTTGCAAATCGTCTTCCAATGGAATGACACCAGTTTGCACTCCTGCCGAGAGTGTGAGAATGCCTGAGTCCCCTCACCCAACACGTCACCAGCTCTGGGTATTACCACACTTCTAGCTCTTTACTTATCTGATAAACAAAAATATTATCTTAATGTGCATTTATTATTTAAATTGGCATTTACTTATTTATAAGGAAGGTTGGGTACTTTCTCACATTTTATTATACTTAAACATCATTTTTACATCTCTTTCTAGCAACCGGCTGCACAGAGATTTATATTTATACAGTTTCCTCGAAGGTTTCTGGCTTCAGCGTCATGCAAAAAAAAGGCCTCTCAACTCCAAGGTTTTAAAGTGATGTTCTAATAGAAAGGAGATTAAATAAAGCATCTCTGGAGTGACAAAGAAGGTCAGAGCAGTGCCATTTGCAAACACTGGGCTTGTTCAGAACTTTTTAGGAATGCATGTCTTGGGCACACAGTGGCTCCAGTGTGTTTCTTTCCCATCTGGATGCCTGGTGGTTAACCCTTCCATCGAACAACTGCACATTGCTCCAAGTCTGAGCTTTTGGTGACAGCTGGAGCTGCCCATCTGGGGGATGGAGTTGGGGCTCTGGGCGACTCCCCCCAGGCCTCCCAGCTCCACCCCGATGTTGTTTGCTTCCCACTCCTGGTGCCAGGCTGATCCTCTACAGGTAGCTCTCAAATACCAGCTCCTCTGGGTCTTGTTAAAATCCTTTATCAATGCCCATCTTTCTCAGCAGGGGTGACCTTTAACTCAGCTTTGCTGTCACTACCTGACTTGGATAACCTCCAAAGGAAGGTTGCCATGGCGATCCTGCATTCAGCTCCACCAAATCTGGCTTCTGTATCTTATTAAATGTTCCCTAAAAAGGAAATCACACCGAGACATGAAGAACGAGGGTCGTTCACACGGAGCAAGAATGTTCTGCCGCCCTCTCCCCCTCCCCGGTTACCAGCCTGTTCTCCAGTGAGTTGAGTCACTGCCCCCTTCTCCTTTTCCTAATCTCAGTCATCATGCTAAGTGCTTAAATTTTAGGGTGTGGGAGGGGGTATGGTTATGGCAAATGTCAATCTGCCTTTCAAAAGACATTTTTACAGCTCAAATCTCACACCACTGGCAAATGTCAGAAGTGGGCGCATAATGAGGCCCTGCTAGAGACACAGATTGGACAGATACTCTCTCCTCCTCCTCCTCTTCACGATGGCGTTTTCCCCCTTTTCCTGGAGACACTGTTTTCACTGTGACTCTCATTAAATCCAAGGAGATAATCTCCTTTGAACGACGAGCTCAGAGAGCTGGAATGCACAATTGTGCTGTGGACTTTCAAGAGGTGGTTTTGTATTCACCCTGCGATTAAAGGAAGCGGGGACAAGGCAGGAAATGCGTGGCACTCACAGAGCTTGCAGGAGTGGGGATCAGGCTCTGGGGCCTTTGGTAACAGTCATTCTGGCAAAAGAGAAGACAAAGCTGCTCTTGGAAAGGGCAGGTACTGCCGCCAGTCCCCGGGCACGGCGGTGGCCTTCGCCTCTGGAGGCAGAGGCCCCGCATCCTCTCAGCGTGGAGGGGAGGCCTGACCCCTGTCCAGGGCACACAGAAGGGGTGTGTAGGGCAGGCAGGGGAGAGGCTCTGCTGGGTGTGGGGGGGCAGCCTCCTTCCGGATGGTCTTCCCCGCTGAATCAGTCTGCCCGGGCTGGCTGGATAAAGTACCACAGACGGGGAGCAGTAACGACAGAAATTTATTTCCTCACAGTTCTGGAGGCTAGAAGTCTGCAATCAAGGCGTCAGCAGGTTTGGGTCCTTCTGAGGTCTCTCTTCCTGGCTTGTAGTTGGCCGTCTGCCCCCTGTGTCTTCCCTGTGTGTGCGCATGTCCTAATCTCCTCCTCTAGGGGCGCCAGCCAGTCAGCTTGCAGCAGCGCCCACCCTCATGACCTCATTTTACCTTAGTCACCCTGGAACGTCTCGCCCTCCAAATACACTCCTGTTCTGAAGCATTGGGGGATAGGACTTCAACATATGAGTTTTGGGGAGACACAGTCAGCCTATAATACCTGCCTGCTCCTGCCCAGTGCTCTTTTCTGGGCCACTCTTGGTCCTATGCTGTGTTTGCAGGGGGACAGCCAGAATTTGTTCCGGAAGCATGTCTCAGCACTGTGCAAACCAGAGCAGTGTCTGGAACCTCATTTTTACTAGATGTCAGTTATTGTCACGATGGGATGCCAATAAAATTTGATGTTCAAATACTATAACAATCTTCTGTTAAAATATAATAAAACATAATGTTCTGATACAATAAGAAAAGTTGTTGGTTAGATCACTTGTTATTGTATCTCCTGGCCTTCTCTTCTTCTTTCTTGTTGTGCTCAGCAGAGCCGTAATTAACACACTGCTTATAGAAGGTGTTGCCTATCGTTCATTCGCTCCACTTGGTTGGAAGCGCCAAGATCCAGGTCTGTTTCCCCACCCTGTGTCCCGACCATACATAGTGTGTGCTCAACAATGCGCAGCGAGTAAGTGAATTGCTGTGATTCTCATTCCTCTATCAGAGAGTGAATGATCACTGTCTCAGATGCTGTTTGGCGAGTCAGTGTCCGGCTTCATACGTATCTGGAAAATCTACCCACAAGCGCTGAAGGGGGAGCCTCCTGTCGAGGGGTGTCCCTGTCTCACCGCAGCCTGCCTTGACCTCACAGTTACACGCTGCTCTTCACTTTATTTTCTAAGGAATCGAGGCAAACATTGATCTGTTTGTTTAAAAAACATCACCAAGGCTTGGAGGAATTACAACAAAAAATGTAAGACCTCGAAACTGGTCCTGGGGTTTGATTTCCTTCAAAGCTCATCACCCACAGGGCTCCACCTCACCCCCATCCCTAAAATAATCTTTTTCCTCAGCCCCAGGCCTGAGTCCAAGTCCCGAGGCCTCGCTCTCCACAGCCGAGTCAGTTCTGTGATCTCATGGCCTCACCTCCACTCCCGCCCGTGTTCTAGAGCCTCCAACCGCCGTGTCTGGGCCAGGTGGGAGCTGGCAAACATGAGCTAACCTCAAATTCATCTTTGGGGAGATGTCCCCCAACTCCTGCGGTGATCTCCTTTAACAGGATTAAGCCTGGATCTGTGTCCCAGTTGGAGCATTCACACCTGGGCCGCTCCTCGTGGCCTACTCTCCCTGCCTTGGCTCACCTCTGTGTTTAGCAAAAGAGCCACCAGAGTGGCCTCTCCCTGCACAGGGGAGCAAGCCTGCCCCAAGAACAACCACAGTTCCCCCCCCAGCCTCTGGCAATGCATGCTTCGGGCTCTGGCTCCAGGCACTGGGGCCTCAGAAACGTTGGGTTCAGTGTCAGAGATTCCTGTGCTGTGGTGCTCCGTATCCATGGACTAGGACCAAAGTGACACTCTGAGACATTAAGGGACAGTGTGTTGGCTCCAAAAGGTTCAGCTTATAGCAAAGTGTGGTCAGATTTCCCAGTGAGGTGTGGCCAACACGGAAATGGCACCAGTCTCTGATGCTTACGTGGGTGACCAGAACACGGCCCCTGTGCTGAGGAAGCCCCCCGGCAGGATGAGTGGAAAGGACAGGAAGAGAGGGGCCCAGAGTCGGCCCCTGGTGGTCATTGCTGTTCCCATCCCCATCCCTTCATTCTACAAACCTGGGACAAAATCAGTGTCTGTGGGTCGGGTCATAAAGACAGGCCTTCCTGGCATGGGGCAGTGGAAGCCTCTGGTCCCCTGGGCCTGCCTGCCCGGAGAGAGGCTGAGGAAGGGGCTGGGGGTGAAGCCGGGGGTTGTGGTGATAGAATGGGCTGCATTTTCCGTGTCGTTAGCTCTCACCTGGGCTAAGGACTTCACATGGCTGTTCCCAGCCTGTTCTTGTAGGCACCTGTGAGTTTGCAAATAGAGCAATGGGAGCTTCTGAGAAGGCCAGACGGAACCGGTGAGTGGAGACATGGCTAGAATCTGAACTAAGATCTCCTGACTCTAAAACTTGCCTCTCGATGACTCTGGCTCATGTCTTTGCCACTCTGTCCCCTAGTGGGCAGGGCCCTGGGGAGACAGCTGTCCTGTGTGGTTTTGAGAAGCTCACATCTGAGAGGTGAAGACAGAAGAATTAAAAAATGCCTTCCTAGTGTCAGCAGCCACAGCTCCAACTCCTGTGCTGCTGGAAGGACCCCAGGGTCCCGGGGCTTCCATCCCCAGCACGTGGTGAAGGGAGATGGAGCTGTAAGGCCTGCTCTGGGGAAGCCCTGTCTGCATGGGGAGATTATTCTTTCCAAAGATACCCTCCTGCCCCTTCCAGCCTCATCCTGCCTTCCAGGATGGGTTGCTCCCCGTAGCCTCCCTATCTCCAACACTCTCAGGCTTGGATCACCTTCTACAGAAGGTGGAAAAAGACCACATCCCACACCAGAAGAGTGGTGTCATATTTTAAAAGATGTTAACTGCTTTTGTTCCCTCGACAAGGCCTGCCTTTGCTTCCCCTACACCACTGTGACCATCCTGCATCCCACAGGGGCAACAATCCCCCTCCAACTAAACACAACCAATGAGCAGTGAAGCTTGCCCACGCCCCTGCCCGTGGGGTCCCACTGGTCACTGTGCTTCAGGAAAGGGCAAGGGTCCCAGGTAGGCAGTGTGTTTACAGAGATATCAAGAGTGAAACCTGGAAGCTGTGTGAAACCATAGCCAGCCCTACTCCAACCCCCAGAAGGGCAGAATCAAGAACCTTCCAACAAGTCATGGGGGCAGGGGAGAGCCAGCCTGCAGGGCACAAGAAACAGAATGAAAGGGTGTTGGGAAGGGCCTGAGTTGACAGCTGACATCAAGGACCAGATGCACCCCTACCCCATACGCTGGCACCACCTAAGTACCAGAATTTAGGCTCCATCACCAGGAGGTGAGAGAATTCTGCCCTAAGGTAGACTTTTCCCCAGTTCAGTGAAGCCATGGCTCCGAATGGAAATAAACTGATAGAAAGATGAGGCGAATCTTATTACCGGCACACACAGACTATGGGGACTGTGATTCGTGTCGGTCGCATACGTTACAAGATTTATAGGTCTTCAGGTGGCAGAACTCTGGGCCTGTTTGCAGATTGGATGTTAGAAAGGGGGAAGGGCAGGTCCTGAACCAGGGAGTTGGGGGGATGCAGGCTTGCGTGGGGCAGGAGCAGAGTGGGGACGGGGAGGGGCACGTGGCAGGAGGAGGTCGTTTGGCCTCTTAGGGGAGAGGAAGAGAAGATCATGGTCAATGTCTTAGCATAAAGTAAGTTTTCCAGGACGTGGGCTTTGTTACAAATTTTCTTTTAGAAGCAAGAGATGGCGCCCAGCCTGGGCAAGCAGGGGCCTGTTCCTGGGACAGAGCTCAGCTCAGCACCATCTTTCCTACTTTGCACAGCTTCTTTACTTTTGGAACCATGCGCCCGGAGCGCAGCTACACTGGCGTTTGCTGGGCCAGCCGCCGACAAGTAACTTCTTAATGAAGAACTCTGATGCATGTGCTCTGAGATCAGAGAACCTGAAAGAAATCACACTAAGCCTCACACTGGGTGTCGAAATGAAGACAGAGAGGGAACAAAAGAAACCAAAAAATAACCTCCACGATTTTCCAGCAAAAAGAGAGTCCCTGATACACCTTTTCAAGACATCTACATTGAATTGTTTTACTTAGAACGGATACTAGAAAACTAAATACCATCTTCTTTTAATTTTCTTGCACTTTTCCCTTCCATCTTGAGTGCAGCAGGAGGTGCATAACAAACAGGCTTCCACGGCCTCCTTCAAATCAAGCAGTAAACAAGGCGGCCAGGCATACACTGCGCTGCCTGCTAGAGAGCAAAGACCACTTGTGACAGAAGGGTCCCAATAATACTTTCTCTTGGAAATGATTCAGGCTTGCGTTCCCTTGGACGCCACCCTATATGATCACCTAGGATGGTATGGTTTGCTCAATGCGTGCAATTATAAAAATGGCTGTTATTACCAACAAGCGTGGTAGCTTTCCACAGCAATTCTTCTTAGCAAGAGCCCAGGAACACGCAATTATGACTCTGAGACTGCCAGGACCCTTACAGATGAAAGGGGAAGAATGTGTTTAAAACAGTAGATTTCCAACAATGATGCTTGGATCTGTTAAATTTCTTAGACTCTTCAGGGTTTGTCCTTAGGGGGAGAAGGAAGCCACAAGTCCCCCATCCTCTCTTCAAATGGAGAGATTCTGTTTGCCAGTTTCATCTAGGGAAGAAAAAAGGCTGCTGAAGTAGGTTTGAAAGCCATGTGACAGAGACAACCAAGAATGGACTATCAGAAGCAGAGAGCCTTCACGTCATAGGGAAAGACGGGCATTGTGGGGTTTCCGGTGGACTTGGGCCCTCATCACTGCTGTCTTGATCTGAGTCATACAACAAGGTCTTAAGAAAGCCAGTGTGAAGAGCATCTGCTTGGTCCCAGGCCAGGTGGGAAGATGCCACTGGAGTTCCAGGCAGGCTCCTGGCCTCTGCTTTGATGAAGCGCCATGACTGGGAAGTAGCAGCCCCGTTAGCCCTAGCTGGGCTCACTAATGTTTAATGCTTCAAACAACAGGCTGGGCTGTCTCATCCAGAGATGCAGCAGCTCAGGTAGGTGTTCACAGGGGCAGCCACAAATCTTTTCCTCTTTAATCTCAGCATGGGTTTCGGGGCAGGAACACTGGTATCTGCATCCTGGTCTGCTGCTTGCTAGCTCTGTGACCTTGGCAGCTTATTCTCTGAACTTCAGCTTCTTCATCTGTAAAGTGTGGAGGACAATGCCCACCTCATGAAGGGATCGTAAGATGACATTGGACAAGTGACGCATAATGCGCAGCATGATACCTGTCACAGAGCAGGGTCTCACTGTGTTGCACTGCCACCATCATCATTATCGCTGACTAGAGGGTGGACAGGGTGTAGTTCAGTGCCTGAGCCGTAGCTGGGGCTGCACTTGAGCCCTTTGTGACATTCCAGTGCAATGTGTGACATGGGCGCCCCGCGCAGTCATTCGGGGATGAAGTCCAGGTTCTCTGTCGCCACCTTCGGGAAGGGCAAGGTCTCCTGCACACTGGGTCTGTGGATGACAAGTGGTCCTTGGAGATTTACTGGAAGGGCATGACCTGGTCTCCCACTCACAAGATGACTACATCCAGCAGTTTTAAAAAGAGCATCTCCTAGAATTCTCCCTCCCAGCCCATACTTGGGATGTTGGAGCAAGATTGGCTGTGCCCAGTGTTGCGAACCTCTTGAAGTCTGGTCTGCTACAGAAGCCAAAATGCTTAATGGATTTCCTGGGGAGAATGGCTCAAAATAACTGAACAGAGAGTGGCTTGAAAGAAGGAAAAATGGCGTTTTGTTCTTCTCAGAGACTGTCAAATACCCCATCCAAACACCCCCATAACTAATTCATTACTTTACACCAAGTGGACATCTTTTAAATTACGCAGAATACAAATGAGTCTTGTTTTGTGCCATTAATTTAGATGGTTTTATACAATATTTGAATCACTGGCTTTTTTTCTCCTTTGGAGACAGACCAAATCAGGCTGAATCTCCTTGCATTAAAAGCCATTCATGGGACCCCGCCAGCCCCATCTTGCAGATGGAACGCCATATGTTTTGGCTCGCCCCCCCATATGGAACAGTAATATGCAACCCAGGAATAGAAGGCACCATTTCTTTACGTCTGCATTCCCGGTCACCTCCAGCCCACAAGCACTTTCCATTCTGGACAGAGGTAGGCAAGTTTGTTGGAAAAACGTTCAGAAAGATACTGAGAATCTGAAGAGGTGGTTTTTGTTTTCTCTGGTGACTTCTAGACTCAAGATCTTAAATGCAATCTGTTCTAAGAGTTTATTGTGTCTATAATATGGTACTTGGAAGTATTCCATTTTCACTTTTCCAGGAATATGTTAGCCTTTTAACTTGAAAGCATAACATTTGACTTTTTGCAAAGGTCAAAAGGCTCCAGTAATAGTGAGTTAAGTGGTCCATACGAAAGCACTTGAATTTAATTTGATGTTTCTTGGGAAGATCTTGGGATGGAAGAGCAGAAGTGTGGTGGCTCAGGAGAGATTCTGGTAAACATAGCATCTGGGTCACATCTACAACTAGAATAAGGCTTCAGTTTTTGGAGACTTAATGTTGGGGAATAGACCAAAGGTAAGTAAGAGATACGGGCTCCTTCCCTATTAATCCAGAGTGGAGTGGCTGAGAGAGCACTGAGCTGGGAGTCTGGTCTTTTCTCTGTTGTTGACTAACTGTGTGACCATGATAGGATGATGTTCCTCACCTATGAAACAGGGGAATTAGGTAGAACTGGGGTGGCAAATAGATTTTATCTCACATCGATGGGTACTGCTGGGCTAGGCTCAGTGGCAGGGTGGAGAGATGAATGAGACACTTGCCATGAAGACAGGGTGTGAGAGTGAGTGTGCTTACCACTTATTTGGTTCACACTAGAATACTAAGGTCCCTTCAACAACAACGTTTTGTAACTGTGATTCTGTTTGTTCAACAATTGACCTTAAGAACTCTGGGCACTATTTGGAAACCTCTTAATGACCGATGAAGGGCACTCTGGCTTCCAAATCATTCTATAACACTAGGAGAGCCTCTGTTCAAACTCCTATATCCATCTTCCCATTTCTGTGAAGTTTTACTTCCTGGCTAGGGAACAGTTCTAGCAACAGACCATTTGATGTCCTAGAAACACAGATGCTGCTAATCTGGAATTCTGATTTTAATGTGATTGCAAACCAGAGGCAAGGGGCAGATAATAGAATTTCCTCTCGTTTCAGATTGCCAAGATGTAGCCCACATATTCTTGTAGTTCTCTAAGTTTCAATACGCCATAATCATGGCCCTTGAAGTTACCAATTGTCTATTTTCTGGGACCTTGGAGATGGCGCTCTAAGAACTCTAGAACTCTGAGATTGCCCGTCCGTTGTAAAATGGGCTTTCAAGCAAGCTGCCTGAACGGCTACCAGTAACAGCACATCAAAGTGGGACTCTCTGCCTTTAACATGAGCAGCCAAGCACCCTCACCTTCCCAAGCCAGATGCTAACATCTGTGTAGGATTTGCAAAAGGGGGTGATCCAAGACCAGCGTCCTGACCCTTAGACCATCACTTGTCTCAAGGTATAAAATCATCACAATTTGCAATCAGAATGAGAGGATACTTGGAGGGGAGTTGTTGTTATGTGATGTGATCTGCCACACCCCCCCAATCCGTGCACCACATGGGAGGGAAGGCAAGAGAAGTGAGAGAAGCCATCTGAAGGACCACCTGGAATGCTAGAGTGTTAGCAATTAGGGGACACGATGGCCTGGGGCCTAACACATATTAGAGTTAGGGATAGATTTCCAGGCTGAGGCACCAGGGCTGGGAGATCTGGGGCTGCTGGGAGGTGATGTTGGGAATTTCCCATGAGTCAACGGGACCTGAGGAGATTTGGCCTGAAGGTGCCTCGAAAGGGACTTTGCCCAAGAAGTACAACTGGAAAGGCGATGAGGACCTAACAGAGAGAGTCTTGGAAGGGTAACCTTTGAGTCCCCAGGGGCCAACAGCTGGAACTGTAAGTGGACAGTCAGAGGAAGCATCGCCACAGCTGGGGAGCTAGGGCAGGAGAAGGTGGAGCTAGGAGAGAGGAAGATGGGTCTCCCCTTCCTTCTCTACTCCCTCACACTCAGGCTTGAAAGCAGTAAAGACTTGAAGGAAGGAAAAAAAATCTAAATTCATTCACGCATTAGTAGCTTGCTCCTTTTTACTGCTGAGTAATATTTTATTGTATTGCTGTTTCACAATTTGATTATTCATTCTCCTGTTGATCAACATGTGGATGGTTTCCAGTTTGGGGCAATCAGGAATAAAGCTACTATAAACGTTTGTACACAAGTCATTGTGGGAACATATGTTCTCATTTCTTTTGATTAAATACCTAGGATGAGAACGGATGGCTCACGGAGTAACTGTGTTTAACTTATTAGTACAAGGAACATGCTGTTTTTTTCTCCGTATTGTTTCATTTTGGTATATACGCTGACAAAGTGAGTGCTGCTTGGTTATTTTTGACTGTGTGCTGCTCATTTTCTGGAGAATTTATTTGTGGGAAATCTTTTCTGGACTAGGATGAAAGTGTCTTCCTTTGGGGAATATTTACTCTGACTTTTGGGTGGGGGCAGTGGGGAGGCTTTGAGGCACTACCAGCCCAGGATCACTTTCAATTACATTCATGGCTCGAGCTCTATTTTGAACTATCTATGTGATGCACACGTGGGCTGAAAATTTACATAAATGCCAACTTTTGGTCATGACTGCTCCAAGAGGCCTTTTAGATTTTTATCCATCCTATAGACTCCTGGTTATGCAGGGAAGCTGGGATAGGTTTCTTTTTGGCTCTCCCCTTCTCCTGGTGGTGTGAACTTTGTTATTCCATAAAAACTGAAGCTTACTTTCACTCTGTTTGACAATGCCGTTAGGGCAAAAGTGATCTCTGTGCTCCATTTACCTGCCTAGATTTCTGCTTTCACTTAGGTTTTGGATGGGATGTACATTGCTCATTTTTATGTTTTTAGATGTTTTTGATATTTTATCCAGCATTTTTCATTGTTTTCAGAAGGCATGTTGGTCCAAATAATTTTTTCTGACATATTCCAAGATAAAAGATGTATTAGTCTATTTTCGTTCATTTTACAGGATGCTTGGTGAACTCTTTTCAAAAAATTTAAAACTTATTTACTTCTGTTCTGGGGAATTTTCTTGAGTTATATTTTTTCTCCCTTCAGTTATTTCCATTCTCTTTTGGAACTACACTTATTTGGATGATGGACCTCCTATACTGAGGCTCTAATTTTCTTATTTTGTGTCTTTTTGCCCTATTTTCTGGGAGAATTCCTCAATTTTCTTTTCAAGTGGCTCTATTCAATTTTTATTTTTTGCTATCATATTTTTGATTCTGAGAGTATTTTTTTTTGGCTCTATGGATGCCTTTTTTTTCTTTATAGCATTTCTGTTCTTGTTCCTTGACTGAAATATCTTCTCTTACTTCATTGAGATTTTTAGTGATAATTTTTTTTCTCTTGCTTAATTTTTGCTCCTCCAAACTTCCATCTTCTATTTACTCTAGCCTCTGTTTTTCATAATAGAGGCTTTTCTCAGATGTCTGGTGATTCTCAAATACTCATATTTTAGCACTGTGCACCAAAATGGTGATTGAAAACTTGTGTGTGTGTGTGTGTGTGTGTGTGTGTGTGTGTGTGTATGTGGCTTTATGTCAGTCAGGAGAGACTAGACTTTTGTTTTGAAATAAACAGTCACCAGTTCTCAGTGGCCTAACACAATAAAGGTTAATTTATCACACAACGTATCCAGTGAGGGTTGCTATAGAACTCTGCACCACACTCAGGGACCCAGGTTCATGGTGATCCCATCATTTTGCGGTTGTTTCATCTGGATCATGTAGTCTCTTTGGACGCCTCAGTAGGAAAATAAACAGCCAGACAGTTGTGTCCTGGTTCTTACACGTTTCAGTCCACGCCACTTCTGCCTATAGTCAATTGGCCATATCGAATTACAGTAAGGCTCTGCCTAACTGCCAGTGGGTTGGGAGTGTGGGATAGCAGATGGAATGCTTGTTGATCACTGCTGCCTATTCCAGAAGAGTTTTTACTGTGAGCTTCAGTATACAGTGATCTGGCTGGCCTCTGGTGTCAGTATCTTTATGTTTTTTCCTCTTGAACTGGTCAGATTTTCAAAAGTCTCTTCTAATTGCTTACCTAGGGGGTGAGTCCTGGCAGCCCATGTTCTGGAAGCTGAGATGGGGAAGAAGGCTAGAGTTGGGTATGGTGGTGGGGCTGCCTGAGAGGTCAGTATGCAAGTAGTCACTCAGGCCCTCTGTTTTCAGTTGGTACCCTTGTCCCCTACCTGTCCCTGGTGTCCACAGGTCTTCGGTTTTATAATCTCCAGGATTGGGTATCTGAGAAGGCATCATCCAATTTCCCAGAGGGGAGAGGCAACCAGAGGGTCTAATTGCTCCTTTAAGTCTTTTAATTAATTTTCTGTTTTTAGCCTCATCTTTATCCCCACATTCACAAGCACCTGGTTCCACCTTTCCTTGTAGCCAGCTTACGACATAGCCAAGTCGGTTCTCATTCATCCATCTGCCTTTTGTCTTCCAAATGTCTCTTGTTTTCTCTCTCATTTTTTATGTGCCTGCAGATTTGTATGCCTTTTTATTATTTAATGATGTTTCTGGAAGAAGTAAAGGTAAATGGATCCTTTCCATTTCTGTCTTTATACAGAAGACCTGTTCCCACAATTTTTAGGAAAATAGCTGTTTTCATTGGATGACTACACCTGGAATCTTATGTATATCTTATCATTCCAAGATGTTTTCATTGGAACTTGGAACAATTCTGTACCACTGCCTTCAGAAGAAAAAGAACATTTTTACTCACTCTGTAGTCCTCCTCCTTAGCAAGGGCTATAAGTCAATTTCTTAACTTTGAAGCATTTTTGAAGATGACAGACTATGATCAATTTGAGAAAGCTTCATAGAGTAGGACTATTAAGTGTGGAAAGGTAGTTTTCTTTCTCACCACCCAGAACAAAAATTTATTCACCAAATATGCCCTCAAGACCAAACTGCTGTGCTGTGACTCTGGTACCATGAACGTTCTGAGTGTGAAAGAGTAGCCTGTGTGGCTTTAGCATGGACTTTTTCAACTCAGAAGAGGTGTGTTTCTTACTGTTTAAAGAGTTTATTTAATTTTTTTAAAATTATTTTTTTAGACGTGTAATATTTATATTTTATTCCATGGTTTATAGTTACTACAATTTAGCCAATCCCTGAACAGAGACAGAACCAGTTTTGTGTTTTTATATGTATATCTGTATTACACACACACACACATATATATATATATATATATATAGAGAGAGAGAGAGAGAGAGAGAGAGAAAGAGAGAGAGAGACATGGTAATTATACATATTTATGAGGTACATGCGATATTTTGTTACCTGCTTGCAATGTGTCATGATAAAATCAGGGTAATTAGAATAATCATCACCTCAAACACTTATCATTTCTTTGTGGCGGAACATTCCAAATCTTCTCTCTCAGTTATTTTGAAATATACAATAGGTTATTGTTAACTATAATCACTGTACTGTGTTAACAAATACTTATTCCTTCTATGTACCTGTATTTTTGTACCTATTAACAAACCTCTCTTTATTTCTCCCTTTTCCCTACCCTTCCCAGCCTCTAGAAACCATCATTCTACTCTCTACCTCCATGAGATCAAATTTTTTAACTTCTACATATGAGTGAGAACATGCAATATTTGTCTTTCTGTGTCTGGCTTATTTCACTTAACACAACAACTTCCAGTTCCATCCATGTTACTGCAAATGACAGATTTTCATTCTTTTTTAATGGTTGAATAATATTCATTGTGTATATGTACCACATTTTCATTATTCATTTTTCTATTGATGGACAGTTAAGTTGATTCCACATCTCAGCTATTGTGAATAGTGCTGCAAAAACAGAGAATGCAGATATCTCTTTGATATACTGATTTCTTTTCTTTTGGATATATACCCAGCAGTGAGATTGCTGGATCATGGTAGATCTATTTTTAGTTTTTTGAGGAATCACTATACTGTTTTCCATAATGGCTATACTAATTTACATTCTCACCAACAGTGCACTAGTGTTCCCCTTTCTCTACATTCTTGCCAGCATCTGTTATTTCTTTTCCTTCTGATAACAGCCATTTTAACAGGGGTGAGATGATGTCTCATTGTGGTTTTTATTCACATTTTGTGATATTGAACATTTTTTTATATGCTTATTGGCCATTTGTATGTCTTCTTTTGAGAAATGTCTATTCAGATCATTTTCCTATTTTAAAAATAGGATTATATTTATTTTTTGTTTTTGCTCCTGAGTTGTTTGAGTTCCTTATATATTCTGGTTCTTAATCCCTTGTCAGATGGATAGTTTGCAAATACTTTCTCCTAGTCTGTAGGTTGTCTCTTCACTCTGTCGATTGTTTTCTTTGTTGTGCAGAAGCTTTTTAGCTTGACATAATCCCATTTGTCTATTTTTGCTTTGGTTACCTGTGCTTTTGAGGTCTTCTGCAAAAAATCTTTGCCCAGACCAATGTCCTGAAGCGTTTCCTCATGTTTTCTTTTAGTAGTTTCATAGTTTTAAGTCTTACACTTAACTCATTAATCCATTTTGATTTGATTTTTTATATGGTGCAAGATAGGTGTCTAGTTTCATTCTTCTGCATATGGAAATCCAGTTTTCACAGCATCATTCATTAAAGAAATTGTCCATTCCCCAATATATGTTCTTGGTGCCTTTGTGGAAAAAGACGTGGCTATAAATGTGCGAGTTTATTTCTGGATTTTCTATTTTGTTCCACTGGTCTGTGTGTCTGTTTTTATGTCAGCACCATGTTGTTTTGGTTACTATAGCTTTGTGGAATATTTTGAAGTCAACTAGTGTGATACCTCTAGAGTTGTTCCTTTTTGCTCAGGATTGCTTTGGCTGTCTGGGGTCTTTTGTGGTTCCATATGAATTCTAGAATTGTTTTTTCCATTTCTCTGAAGAATGTCATTTTAACAATATTAATTCTTCCAATCTATGATCATGGGATATCTTTCCATTTTTTTGTGTCCTCTTCCACTTTTTTCACCATGTTTTATAGTTTATATTGTAGAGATTTTTCACTCCTTTAGTGAGATTAATTCCTAGGTATTTTATATTTTTTGTAGCTATTGTAAATGGGATTGCTTTCTTAATTTCTTTTTCAGGTTGTTCACTGTTGGCATATATAAATGCTACTGACTTTTGTATGTTGATTTTTTATCCTGAAACTTTACTGAATTCACTTATTAGTTCTAACAGTTTTTTCATAGAGTCTTTAGAATTTTCTAGACACAAGGTTATGTCCTCTGCAAACAAGGCTAATTTGACTTCTTCCTTTCTACTTTGGATGCCCTGATTTATGTAAAGCTTGATAAAAGCCCAGTTTGTCCTCCTTACAGGGAGTCATAAAAGACCTGATTTCCAGAAATATATTGCAATTTAGCTAATATTTTGCTTGGAGAATATGACAATAAATGAAGCCTTTAAGGAGGGTGTATGTGGGACAAAGGGACAGTATGTCGAGGTTGTAGCCTGGAATAGGCTTTCACATGCTTCATTTTGTCTTCAGTAGAAGTGGGCTATTGTTTATGCATTCCAAAGGGAGGAAAAACAAAATGCCTTGTGCTTGGGGTTTGGCTTCCAAACCCTGTATAATATTTAGAGGATTATTGGGACTTAGTTAACCAACATTACTTTTAAGCCTACTCTGGGTATACATTAGGCATCTTGGATGTACACCCTGTGTACACAGTTATGTGCAAACATCTGACATTATTCAATCCCTGGTTTACAGCTAAGGCCCTGTTGAGTTAAGCCTTGGTGGCAGCTGCCTAGTGTCATGCACAGGAACATGGGCTAGAATTACAGATCAAGAATAGTCCCCTCCAGGCCCTCTAGACCAGTTTTCTGCCTTCAGCACATCCAGAAGGAAAAGTTTGGTTTGAGTCTAGGCTGTGATTTAGTGTCTCCCTGGGAAACCTCATAGCAATTCTGAAATGGAAGACACATTATTTCCAAAATTCTCTCTCAGGATTGGTAAGGAAAATGCCTGGGTGAAAAGCAGGCAGGGCTCCTCTTTGTGGCCCAGCTCCTGAAGTCTAGATCTTTACATTATACATGCTATTTTAAAATAGGCTGACTGCAAGGTCAACATCTGGTATAACCAGAAGTGTAGCTGGTGTCTCCCATGGGAGACTGAACCCAAGAATGAGCTCTGTTGGCATCTGTGTTGTTGGGTGTGAGCTTATAAGCACTGATAAAACACCACCACTTAGCTATGTTGTTATGTATTGATTTAACCTTGCTGCCTCTAACATCTTTTCGTCAGTCTTAATGATTGTCATGCCAACTTCTGTCTCCTTCAATAT
>CAUYSK010048608.1:0-12216 GCA_963575035.1 Avahi laniger | reverse complement strand
CTAAAAATATATAGAAAAAATTAGCCAGGCATGGTGGCGCATGCCTGTAGTCCCAGCTACTCGGGAGGCTGAGGCAGAAGGATTGCTTGAGCCCAGGAGTTTGAGGTTGCTGTGAGCTAGGCTGACGCCACGGCACTCTAGCCGGGGCAACACAGTGAGACTCTGTCTCAAAAAAAAAAAAAAAAAAAAAAGGGAAAATGATCTGAACAGAATTTCTCCAAAGAACACATTCAAAGGGCTAACCAGCTATGAAAAGATTCTCAACAACACTAACCATCATGGAAATGCAAAACAAAACTATATTAAGATATCATCTCACCCCAGTCAGAATGGCTATTATCAAAAAGACAAAAAAATAGTTGCTGGCAAGGATGCAAAGAAAGGGGAACTCTATATACTATCGGTGAGAATGTAAATTATTACAGCCATTGTATAAAACAGTATGGAAGTTCCTCAGGAAACCAAAAATAGAACTGACATGATTCAGCAATCCCACTCACTACTGGGTACATAGCCAAAGGAATGGAAATCAGTGTATAGAAGAGATATCTATACCTCCAGGTTTATTGCAGCACACTATTCACAATAGCCAAGATATGGAATCAAACTAAGTGTCCATCAACAGATGAATGGATAAAGAAAATATGGTATATATACCCAACAGAATACTATTTGTCCATAAAAAATGAAATCCTGTCATTCATGGCAACATAGATGAACCCAGAGAACCTTATGTTAAGTAAAATAAGCCAGGCACAGAAAGACAAATATCACATGGGCTCACTCATATATGGAAGCTAAAAAAGTTGATGTCAAAGTAGTAGAGAGTAGAATAGTGGTTACTAGAGGCTGGGAAGGGAAGTGGGAAGGGTGTGATAGGGAGATAGGTTGGTTAACAGGTACAAGCTTATAGCTAGGTAGGAGGAATAACTTCTGTTGTCCTATAGCACTGTCAGGTGACCATAGTTAATAATTTATTGGATATTTTAAAATAGCTAGAAGAGAGGATTTTGAATGTTCCCAACACAAAGAATGATAAATGTTCAAGGTGATGGATATGCTAATAATCCTGATTTGTTCATTACACATTGCATACAGGTATTGAAATATCACACTGTACCCCATAAATATGTATAATTATTATGTGTCAATTAAAAAACTTTAAAACAAAATGAAGGAAACAGATAAAACTAAAATAAAATAATATGGGTTGGCTGAATGGTTCCATGTTGTGTCTCATTCTCCAGTAGGCTAGTTCAGACCTGTTCATGAGGTGGCAGTGACAGGGGTCCCAGGAGCAGAAAGCAAAACTATACAAAGCCTCTTAAGGTCCAGGCTCAAAACTAGTATAATATGACTTCTACCTCATTCTATTGAACAAAGCAAATTATAATACCGCTCTATATTCATGGAGTGAAAAACACTCCATCTTCTGATGAAAGGAATTGCAAAGAATTGTGGCCATTTTTTTTAGTCTATCACAGGGACAAAGGATGGGAATACTATAACTAAAATGTGTGTTCTTAAATTGAGATCCTAAGTTATAGTGGAGACATACTGCTTTAGGATCTATTGATGACTAATTTCAAACATACACTGCTGTTTACTATGAAATTGTAGCTGAAAGTCATTGTTTAAGACATTTAGATATGTGTGTGTACATTAGTGTAATTTACAGTTGTTATATCTCAATAAAAATGTAATTATCTGTATGTATACATGCATATATGTAAGTATACATATATAATTATGGAAATGCAAAACAAAATGCTTTTATTGAGATGTAATAAATACTGTAAGTTGTGCTAATCTTAAGTATATATCTTGACGAGATTATAAATAATTATATATGCATGTAACCGTCACTCTGTCAAGGTATTGAACATTTCTTGCCCCTCTCTAGTCAATATCCCAATACACCAGAGATAATTGCTATCTTGATTTGTGTCACCACAGATTAGTTTTACTTTTACTTGAATTTCACATAAGTGAAATCATATAGTACAGCTTTTGTGACTGGCTTTTTAGCCTCAAAAATAAATTCTGTGAGATTCATCCAATATTGTGTGTGTACTGGTAGTTATTTTTATAACATTTATTGCCTTAGAGACTACTGTGTAGAAAACCCAAAGCATTCAGTTTATACACAGAAATTATACTATTATACACCACTTTACAAAGGCAGCAAACATGTTACGTTCTATAAAATCTAGTTTACAGAAATTTTAAAAATATACAGCTGAAGAAACAGGTATAAATCTGGCAGCCAAAAATTTTGACAGGGAAATTTTAGCTTGCATGGCTTTAAATATTGAATTTGAAAATATTGAGTTTAGAATAATCATTGTGCTTTATGTTGATTTGAAAAATAGAATACTGGCTATCAAATAAGCAAGTTCAATAGTATTGAATTCACTTCAAAATGCCATGCATATTATGGTCTTATCAATGTACCCCTAAAGCTTCGGTCATTTAGCTCAGGTCCATTACTAAAGTAATATATTAATTCTTCCAGCACAGTGGTGTTTCATACCATTGACATTTGCATGCTGTAGAATAATTCAGAGGGAAATGTGTACTATTCACAATGTTCAGAAAAACAAGTAAAAGTTTAAGGAACCTTCCCGGTTCTTCTGAGATAGAAGAACTGGGAGCTTCTCATGTCAGCTCATAAGGATTCATTCTACAAAATAGTAAGCTAATGTTTGAATACAATTTCCAAGATAAAGCATATTTTCTCATAAATAATGAAGTCTTTTTCTCAGGTACCTCAGAGGTATACAAAAGAGTTTTAGTTTGAGCAGAATTCTTGGAATGTGTTTAACCTGATATTTTAACAAACTTAAGATTTCCAGAGTTTTATAAGGACCAGATTTTAAATTACTCAGAAGAAAAAAAAGCCGTCTTCTGAAAGAAGTGAATTCAATTATTACCAACAGAAAAAGTATCCACTGTATTCACCTCTTATATAAACAGAAAAATATAACATTTCCCCTCTTAGAATAATATATATTACATATTATATAATATATAATCATATATAGCATGTATTTATAAATGTAAATAACATAGAATTCATGTGTATGTATGTATGAGAAACTTAAAGTTCCATTGTACCTAGTCAAACAGTAAAATCTGGAAACTAGCATGAAATCCTATAATTCACACATTAAAATGTTGAAACCATGACTAAAATATGAAAACTGCCAGTGCTGGCAAAGGGACAAGACAACAATCTTTCTTGCATATGTACAAACTAAATGTGATACTCTCTAAAGGTTTTCAAAATTATAATTATTACCTTCCAGTTTATAAACTTTAATTTTAAATTTTAAAAATGTCTATTCACAAGCCATTGATTTGATCAAATCCCTCTACCCTCCCCCACCCCAAAAAAGTCAGGTATAAGCAGGACCCAGGGGTGCTGATATATTCACAGTTCTTATATGGACAACTCTTTCAGGTTTTATCCCATAAAGTACTTTATTTTACAACCTGCTGCTCTTGTAAAACTAAAGATTCACTTTATTACATAAACGTTTTGCACAGTGTAAAACTAGAACTGGATATAAAATACTGCATCTAAATGTTTTTAAATAGTCTTGTCCATCAGTGCATCTGTGAATTTTGTGGCTTCATCATCATTCTCCAAGGATGATTCTGAAAGAATATATTCAGTTTTACCGGAATTGGATCTTATAAATTCTTCTGTTTCATGGCAGTCAGAATCATTAATATGATCTGTATTAGTATTTGCTCTGTTAGCAGGGCCTGTATTTTCACTACTTTCAGAATGTAAGTCTTCCTCAGCTTGAAACAGATTAGATTCCTTCATTTGATTATTCTCCTCAGAAGTCTCTTCATTCACAGTTTAAGGCATCATCAGATTCTTTTTCTTGATTTTTTTTTTCTTTCTGGGATCATGTCTCTTGCTGTCAGAAACGATTCTCCCTCTTCTTCATCCTCGCCTGTACAGTGTAGCCTGGTACAATTACTTTCTTTGTCTTTATGCTGAGATGAAAATGATACTTCTGTTTCTTCTACCAAAACTGAAGAAATTTTACTGAAAGTTGTTTGGCTATCTCTCTGGCTTCACCTTCACTGTGAAATCTCATGTTCCTTAATTTCCACAGCATCTTCATCTGGACCTTTTTACAGGGCTCGCTTAGGAACCTTCTGATTCCAGATGTTGGAAAGTCATTGTGATTTTGCTGGAAGTTTGACTCTTGGCTATCTCTGCTCTCACACCAACTATTGTTAAGGGGGCTGTCATCGTTTGATTTAAACTATTGAGATTGTTTTTCTCTGAAGAAGGATAAACATAGCTAACAACCATCACATTCTTTTCTGCTCCCCTGAGAAATGTGTCCCTTCCTGTACAGTTTCTTCTTGGCTTTGTTAGCAATTCACATAGTGGCCAATAGTAAAAAGAATACTAAAAAAACCGTAACTTCAATTCAGAGAGTAGCTGTAATTCGTCTTCTCCCATTAAATCCACTGAGCCTGCCCCCATGTGCTCCCCCTCCCTTGCACACACTCCAGGCAAGCAGACTACCGGAAGTGAGCTTAAATCCACCAGCCCTCCAGCGAGGAGCTCTGCAAGTAGTTGGCTTTTACTGCTGAATAGATTGCATTGCTTGAATATTCCATAATTCATTTATTCATTTGACTGCTTTTAAACATTTGGATTATTTCCATTCTGGGGTTTTTATGAAGTTGCTGAAGATCTTTACACATGTCTTTTTGTAGATATATGCAATTAGGTATCCTCTTTTGGAAAATGCCTAATTAAATTATTTTGTCCATTTTAAAATTGAGTTGTGTGTTTCTTACTGATTTGTAACAGTTCTTCGTATATTCTGGAAACAAGTCCTTTGTTCAGTGTTTGCATTGTAAATGTTTTCTCCTGGTCCGTGGCTTGCCTTTTAACCCTCTTACAGGTTATTTTAATGAGAAGAATGCTTCATTTTAATGAAGTCCAATTTACCAATTTTTTATGGTTAGTAATTTTGTGTTCTGTTGAAGAAATCTTTATCTGACCTCAAGATTATGAAAACATTCCACCATCTTGTCTTCTAAAGCTTTGTTGTTTTACCTTTCACATTTAAGTCTATGACTGATCTCCAATTAATTATTGTAAAGATACAAAGAAAATGGCAATATTCATGTTGTTCATATAGCTATCAAATGCTCCTGTGAAGAGCATCATTTCCCCCACAGAATTGTAAATCAAGTGAATATATACATATAAATCAAGTGAACAAAGTGCATTTGTTGTAAATCAAATGAACATATATGTATGGGTCTGTTTCTGGGCTCTCTCTCCTTTCCATTATTGATTGTCGATACTTGAGCCCAACTCACAGTTTTAATTACTGGGACTTTATAGTAGGTCTTGAAAACTTGTATATAAGTCCTCGAACTTTGTACTTCTTTCAAACTATCTTGGCTCACCTAGATTTTTTTGAATTTCCATATAAATTTTAGAATCATCATGTCAACTTACACACATACACACCCCCCCACATACACCCTACACACATACCCTGCTGGCGCTTTAACTTGGGAGGCATTAACGATATAGCTTAATTTGGGGAGAAATTGACGTTGAAAAATATTGAGACTTCCAACCCATAAACATAGTGTATCTCTTCATGTACTTAAGTCGTCTTTGATTATTTTTAGCAGTATTTTCAGTGACAGGTTTTACATATCTTTTGTTAGTTTTATTTTTAGGCATTTGATAAGTTTTTGTGCTATTTTAAATGAAATTCTAAATAGTTTATTTTCTAATTATTTGCTATTGGTATATAGGAATATAATTGATTTTTGTATATTGACCTTATATCCAGCATCTTTCATAAATGCACACATTCATTTTAATAATTGATTTATAGATTCCTTGGGATTTTTATGTATATAATCATATAAAGTTACTACTTTCTCTCCACTTTTTATACTTTTTATTTATTTTTTCTTTCTTTATTGAATTGTCTGGCACTTCCACTCTAATATTGTATAGAAATGGTAAGAGGAGGCAGCTTTGCCATGTTCTCAAACTTAGGTGGAAAGAATTTTATATTTCATTACTAGAAATGATATTGCCTATAGACTTTGTAGCTATCTTTTACCATATTAAGATAGTTCCATTTTATTTCTAGCTTACTAGAAGTTTTAAATCATGAATTGGTGTTGAATTTGTCAGATATTTTTTCTGCATCTATCAAGATAATCAAAATGTTTTTCTCTGTTATTCCATTAATAAGATTTTCAAATGTTAAGTCAACCGTTTTGCTTTTATTCCTGGAATAAACTCCCTTTGGTCTTAATATAGTATCCTTTCCATATATCATTAGATTCTATTTGCTAATATTTTATTTAGAACTTTTTGTTTATGTTCATGAGAGATACTCAGTTTTCCTTTCTTGAAATGTCTTTATCAGCTGGTCTACAATGATCTTAGCAGGGGTCTCTTGGGTAACCCATATCTCCTTGACTCATCTTCATTTTCCATCAGGATACCCTGGATATATTTCAAGGTGATGGAAAAAGATAAGATCTGAATGAATCTTACAAGTGCTTTTGCAACCTCTACTTTGTGTTTTCCCATTGGCCAAATCAACTCACATGATAGAACCCAAAATTAGAGTGAGAGGGGAAAGGTGAAGAGTGAGGATATGGATACAGGGAAAGATGAAGAATGGAGACCACTGATGGAATCATTCTGTGTTACTCTCAGGAAGGGAAGCATTTCTATACATGTAAAAACTTTACAAACAATAACTAATATATAGACAGTGACTCAAGACTTGAGCAGTTGTACAAAAATGCGTTTGTGCTTTGACCCAGGTCCATTGGATGGATCATGCCACTTCAGGGCAGCCATCCCAAAATTGCCAGAATCATCTCTTATGGGTTAAGCATTCCTTGATTGCTAATATTGCTTTTTAGTAGATTGAACTGATAGCTATGAGTTAATTACATCTAATCTAAATTGAGTCAATTTTCTTTTTGTAGGTTTGGTGGTGACAAATATAAATTTAGCAATACCTAATATTAGCTGAGGTATTTTTTTAAAAGCCAAAAATGTCATTTATCATGTATATCAAAACAAAGACATTCATATTTGCATCTGGGATGGTCTCTAGACTATTGGTTTCTATCAGTTATTAAATTTATTTCCTTGGGGTATTGACAAAGTTCTAATAAATATTGATTGATCTCTTTGCCACTTTTAGAGTTTCCAAAGAGCAGGTAATAAATCATCCATTTTCATAAAATCTACAAATCATAAACTACCCAAAAAGTATATCTACTGTCCATATTAATATTTAGGCTTCTATCTTTGTCAGAGTGCAGCCTCAAATCTAACATACTATTTCAGCTACCTGGACAGACTGGGAATTAACAACATGGAGCAGCTTCAGTGGTTGCATGCTCAGTGATAACAGCATATCCTGCACAGGGAATGTCTTTGTCATTTTTAAGATCAGAACCATCTACAAAGTATTTTAAATCAAGATTGACTAACGGGTGCAAGATTCAGATCCAGGCATACTTAACTCCTGAGAGGATGCTAAACAGTTATGTGGTTCCCCTTTATCTTTAAAAGGGAATAAAGTTTCAGGGTTATGTTTGAACAACATAGAATATACAAAGAAGACGGTAAAATTTCTCAAGTGCTAAATTTGCTAACAGAAAAGGTCAAATGCTGCCTTGAAATAGCAAAAACCGTGCAAATGTAGGACCCGTAGAGTTACTGGAGAAACAAGTCCTGTGGTGGAAGCATCAACAAGTTTGGCCACTGCTGTCACCTCATGCAAGAGAGGGTATGTGTACCTTTGCCTCCAAATGAAGGAATGAGCTAAGATAGGCAAAGAGAAGAGTTTGGCAGATTTAGGAAAATCCAAAGGCGGAGGTTGTTGCAAGAAGATTTCAAAGAGTAGACAGCATTTTCTACTTTTGCATCACAAGGAAGAGTTCCAGGGATTATAAACTTCATAAGCCCATACAAAGGCTGAGCTATCGAGAAAAATCAGATATATATTACCTACAGTCCTAAAATCTTAGCCATCTTATAATTTTTAGCCTTGGTACAATTGAGTACTCCAAGGGCAATTGTATTATCTATTGTATTAACAATAAATCAAAGGTTTTATTTTCATGCCATATTTGCCAGCATTGAATTTCTTCATTAAAAATGGCTAATTTCATGGGCAAAAATGACATGTCCCTGTTTTGACTTTCTTATTAGCAAGGCTGAATATTTATCTGTGTAGGTTGTTGGTTGGAATTTCACTTTTGTGGATTGTTTATGTCCTTAGCCCATTTATCTATAGGGTGAGGGAGTACTACTTTAGTTGTCGTTAGAGTTATTTTGTTTCTTATAGTAGGTATAGTCTCCATTCAGTTAATTTTACTGGAAAATCTTTTCCCCTGTTGGTTGGTTGTTGTGGCATTTTCTAAACAGAAATTCAAATTTTTATGAAGTCAAACCTAAACCTATTGAACCTGTTGATTTTCCCTTGATCCAACACTTAACTTCTTCCTAATTCAAAGAACTGATTAATGCTCACTTAAATTTCTTAGAGAGATTTATAGTTTTTATATTTGATTTCTGAATACATATGGATTTTATGTAAGAGATTCCATGAATTTTTGAACTGTATAAGACTTTTTATCCTCTTCCCCCCATGCTATGCAGACTCAGAATGTTCATCTTTTTGATTTTCCTCTGGACAGCGTTAATCGATTTAACAAATTGATCACTTTGATACCTTAATTTTTTTCCTCACTATTAAGCCAGTAATCATTGCTCTAAGGGTACTATACTAATCAGTTTTTGAATTTTGTGACGGCCACTTTTGTTGTGGCACAGAGACACATGTGTATGTGTGTGTATATGTGTGTGTTTCAGATGAATACGTTTTCTGAAAATATTGTATGAGTATGGCAATATTTACTATATTTTAAATAATAACTACTTTCTCATTTTAAAGGTTATACACATATATATATGGACAAATGTGTGTATGTATGTGTATATATATATATACATTCCTTTTAGAAAATAAGAAAACACAGATGAACCAAAAAAGACTGTCCATATTGCTACCACTTATCAAAATTTGATGTTTATGTTTTTCTATCATGCATACACACATACATATTCATACTATATTTTTTTGCATTTATTTATTTTCATAATGTTTAGGTAGATTGTAATATCCAGATTGTTATCTAAAAGGCATGTCTATACAGAATTAGATTTAAATAAGAGCTGTATGTTATTGTGAATTAAATATTTGGAAAAAATTGACTTAAAACTATTAATAGTTGACCAGCTCACTTCCTTCTCTGGTAGCTTTAAACAATGTATATTTAGAGCAGAGGCTAGTCTAAGTAGCCAAGCACACTTTGTCGGCTACTGGAAAACCACTGTGAGTTAGATACGACTTGGAATGCACATACCCTCATATTCCCTGAATCTCCCCTAGGAGGTGCCACTGAGAAATAAATAAATAGAAAGTAATAATCATTTTAGGTTACTTCTAGGAAATGGCTTATGTTGTTACCACGTGGATATGTAAGATATGCATCCATCTTTTTTAGGAAGTCGCGCGGTTCCTAGACAGTAAACATCAGAACCACTATCGAGTCTACAATCTATGCAGTATGTACCTGACTTGATGTTTTGCTACTGTAGATAGAAAACAGATTACTGCATGTAAGAAGATGATTTTTTTCCATTTCATTTAGTCGTAAGTGTTTGGCAGTGTTGGGGGGTGAATTCAAAAATTCCTATATTGAATGGCCCCAATTGGTCGGAAGAGTTAGCCCAGCAGCACAAAGTACCCCGTGAGGGAGGCAGGCCTTGTAGGACTAGAGAGGCTGGAGTAAAGGCGAACCATTTTAGTGAAGATCTGCTCTAGTGCTGGTAGATTTAGATTTAGATTTTCTGTTTTTCCTGTCAGATTTCTTTATGAGGACATAGACAATCTAACTCATGTGTACTCTAACCCAGTGGGAGTGGATAGTGATGAGAGAGCGGGGCCCTAGATGGGAGGAAAAAATGAAAAAACAAAAAGTCCTGTAGAAAACAGATTATACCCTAGTTTACCACTCTGTCTCTCTTGATGTTTTTCCTCTACCTATAAATTAAATAGACATTTTCAGGGGGCCAACATTTTGGTCAGCTATATTTTCCCCTTTGCATGGTTTCTAACTACCCTACAATAATATTAATACAGTGAGTAGTATGCTTGAAAGTTAAAAGTAAGGGTTATTAAACAAAAATAAATTGGGCTTAGGTTACCTGAAGTGGACAAACCACTACTATTCTTATGTTTTCGAGATCCTTAAGTTTGTTTTAGAGCAGCAGACACCACTCAGAAATCCCCTCTTGAAGGTAGATAAGGAATTTCTAATAGAAAATTTTCGATTATTGATAATTTCATCATTTACTATGTTATTAGGTATAGAGATATGACATAACATATGCATTATTTATTTTAGGTGAGAAAGAATATGATCCTAAGTACTTCCATTATAGGGTTTATAGAGTCATGATTGATGATCACAACGTCCCCACTCTGCAGTAAGTTTTATGCCAAGTTGACTGTGAGAAGAGGGCTAAATACATTGGGCTTGATTTTTTGGAAATATTTTAATTCAACTAAAAATCTTACATTTGAAATCAGCGAGATGGTGGCGTTCTCTAAAGATGTCGATAAATGGATGTCGAAAGATAAGGAAAACATCGTAGTGATTCATTGCAAAGGAGGCAAAGGTAATAACATTTTTCTTTTTCTTTCTTTCTTTCTAAAGAGATTTAAAGATATCTTAAAGTACAAGAAGAAGATATATATTGCTAATAATAAGTATTAATAGTTGTTAACATTTTTAAATATTAGCTTTAATACTGAAGGAAGGGAAAGAGAAAGGAAAGGAAAGAGAGAAAGAAAGAAGGAGGAAGGGAGGGAGAAAGAGAGCGTAAGGAAGGGAAGAAAGTATTAATAGGAAAAAAAGAATTAAAAAACGTTGAGCATATTTTCTCTTGTTTATCAGTTGTTTAGGTTGCTTAATTATTGATTTGCCAGTTTATATCTGTCAAAATAAAAATGGTGTTTAACTTTAGAATGTCAATGCACACTTATTTTATTTAAGGTTTTTTGTTTTTATTCTTTAATTAACAAATTATATATATTTATGGCATACAACATGATGTTTTGATGTATGTATACATTATGGAATGGCTAAATCGAGCTAATTAACATACAAATTACCTCACATACTTATCATTTTGTGTGTGTGGTGAGAACATTTAAAATCTATTAGCAGTTTTCAAATATACATCAACTATGGTCACCATGTTGTACAATAAATTTCCTGAATGTATTCTTCCTGTCTAATTGAAATTTTGTATCCTTTAATCAATATCTCCACAATTCTCCATTTTCCCCTCCGCCCCTAGTAACCACCATTCAGTTCTCTGCTCCTATAAATTCTAATTTTTTAGATTCCACAAATAAGTGAGATCATGCAGTATTTGTCTTTCTGTGCCTAGTTTATTTCACTTAACATAATGTCCCCCAGGTTCACCCATGTTGTCTCAAATGACAAGATTTCCTTCTCTGAGGCTGATTAATAATCCATTGTGTATATATACCACATTTTCTTTATCCATTCATCCATTGATGGACCCTTAGGTAGATTCCATATCTTAGCTGTTGTGAATAATAACTGCAGTGAACGATGGGAGTGCAGATATTGCTTCAACATACTGATTTCATTTCCTTTGGATATATATCCAGAAGTGGAATTTCTGAATCATAAAGTAGTACTATTTTTAGGTTTTTTTATTTTATTTTATTTTTTATTTCAACATGGGGGTACAGATGTTTAGGTTACGTATGTTGCCCTTGCCCCTCCTCCTCCCCAAGTCCGAGTTTCAAATATGTCCACCCTTCGGGTGGTACGCATTGCACTCCTTGTGTATGCATATACCCGTCCCCTCCTCCCCCCTTCCCCATCCCTCTCCCCCCTGCCCAACATCCAATAGATGTTATTCTTATGTGTGCACTTATGTGTTGATCAGTTAATACCAATTTGATGGTGAGTACATGTGGTGCTTGTCTTTCCATTCTTGGGATACTTCACTTAGTAGAATGCGTTCCAGCTCTATCCAGGAGTATACAAGAGGTGCTATATCACCAT
>CAUYSK010048607.1:0-25037 GCA_963575035.1 Avahi laniger | reverse complement strand
ATTTTTTATTTTTTTGAGACAGAGTCTGTGTTGCCCGGGCTAGAGTGCCATGGCGTCATCCTAGCTCACAGCAACCTCAAACTCCTGGGCTCAAGCAATCCTCCTTCCTCAGCCTCCCGAGTAGCTGGGACCACAGGCATGTGCCACCATGCCCGGCTAATTTTTTCTATATATTTTTAGTTGTCCAATTAATTTCTTTCTAATTTTAGTAGAGACAGGGTCTCGCTCTTGCTCAGGCTGGTTTCCAACACCTGAGCTCAAACAATCCGTCCGCCTCGGCCTCCCAGAGAGCTAGGAGTACAGGCGTGAGCCACCGCGCCCGGCAATTTGAGGGTTCTTAAGTTGAAATATCTCTAAGATATCCACATGGAGATGACTGGTAGGCAGCTCAGTAAGAGAAGTCTGAGCTAAAAGGTAGAGAATAGATGGATACTCATCAGTACATATGATGGGAAAAAATGTATGACAGTTAAGAAATGGGAAGAGAAAGAGAGTCTACAAAGCAGATAGAAGAAAGTATGATCAGAAAAGCCAAGAGGAAAACCAGGAGAGATGGGGACACCAAGAGGAGTTTTAAAAAGAACAGTCAAATGCAAGACAAGAATCAGGCAGAGACCGGGCGCGGTGGCTCACGCCTGTAATCCTAGCACTCTGGGAGGCCAAGGGGGTGGATCATTTGAGCTCAGGAGTTCAAGACCAACCTGAGCAAGAGCGAGACCCCCGTCTGTACTAAAAATAGAAAGAAATTACTTGGGCAGCTAAAAATACATAGAAAAAATTAGCCGGGCGTGGTGGCACATGTCTGTAGTCCCAGCTACTCGGGAGGCTGAGGCAGAAGGATCGCTTGAGCCCAGGAGTTTGAGGTTGCTGTGAGCTAGGATGACGCCACGGCACTCACTCTAGCCCGGGCAAAAGAGTGAGACTCTGTCTCAAAAAAAAAAAAAAAAAGAAAAGAAAAGAAAGAATCAGGCAGAAAGCCAACTTGACCTCTCAGAAGCAACTGGCACTTAAAATAGTGTTCACACACTCTAGGTTAGGAACAATGTTAAGTCATTTCTTTCACATCTGGACAAGTGAATGCACCTTTATTTCATGGATTAATTATCATAAGTGGCACAAGATAATCCTCTATGAGGACTGTTGAAAGACTAATGATTTAGTGAAATAAAACATGGGTTTGGATCCAAATAGACTTGGCGTCAAATCCCAGCTCTGCCTCTTTCTAGTTGGGTGTTCATGAGCAAATTATTTGACCTCTCTGAGCCTCATTTTCCTGAGCAGGGCCTGGACTAAGGTGAAGTGAGGTTACTTGCCTTGGGTGGAAAATTTAAAAAGGTACCACAAACATTCATTAATCAAGGTAAATAATACCCATGATAAACAAAATATCAAAATGTTAAATAAAGGCAGTCTCCGACTCTACACTCACACGACCCTCACTCACCTCTCCCTAACCCTCACCCTGTCAGAGACTTGTCATTATTTAAAATTTCGCCTCACCCTAGTCCCTACCCTGTTTCTGAGCATATAAGGAAATACAAAGTGTTAGTCGTTCTTCCTCCTTCTCTCGAGGTAGGTTAAATCAGGGATTTTTCAGACAGAAATTAGGAAAGAGGTTGGACAGTAAGCAGAATAAAGCCCTGGACTGAAGGGAGCCAGATTTGTGTGGAGCAGAGCTGAGCTGAGAGTTAAGGCACCTGGTGGTAATGAGAAGCCTGACCCTTTCTTTTCGCTATTAAATGAAATACATACCACCTGCCTACTCCTTCTGCCTTTGCACTCTGATGCTGGTAGCTGGGAAAACTTAGGGAAAGAAATCTAGACCCGGGAGGCTTCCTTAACACTTTTAGTAGGGGTCATTTCTAATTAGCAACACAAAGTTTCTCAAGAGGCAATTCCTAAATCCTAAGTGTAAGCTTCTGTTGTGATGAACACAGGAGGCAAAGTGAGTTTCTTACAGTCAGTTGGGAGCCAAGACTTCCAGGTGCCGGCTGAATGACTTTTGAAAGAGCTCCTTTTTTGGCTAATCACCCATCATTCAAGAATAGATTCTTATCTATACCATAGTGGAAGCTGTAGCCTAGGGCCAAATTCCAGGTCTTTAAATCAAGTTCCTACAACTTCAGTGATTTTTTTTCTCTCCATTTGGTGTAACTGCATATTACTTTTTCAGTTGTTTAGCAAACCTCTTAAACTGCAGCTGTGGATATTTTTATGCAGCTGTTGCCTCTTTCTTTCCTCCTTTTCTCAAGAGGAAACTGCATGTGGATAAGCCATTTTATCAAATCTTTAGTTCAAAGCTGAGTAGGTACAGATAGGATTTATTCTCCAGGACTCCAGACAGGGAATGTTTAGTTTATTACAGATGGGACTAAACTTGGATGGGTCTTGACATTATAGGAAGCCATTTATCTTTCTCCTGTGGAGTAGGATAGAGACATCAAAGGAGTTCTATTATTGCTAGCTTCCTCATTATGCTTGTTCCAGGCCACCTCAAATTTAACAATAGAAGGGTCACATGTCTTGAGTCTATAGTAACTAGGTCTCTAAAGACTTTAATTGTACTGATAGTAAGAACAGAGTTGACGGATTCAGTTTCCCAAAAGGCTCTTGCAATTCACTTTGTTAGGTCTGTTTTCTTTCCATCGCAACGACCCAGCCACTGAAACCATAGTTTCCTTATAGGGAAAGGAAGCAGGAAAGAGAAGGGTTTAGTCAAATGTTTCAAATCCCTTCAGTCAAAGGCAATTATCCAGCAATATCCTTGGACCGGATTCTTAAGTCAAATTCCAATTTCAGTTTTCCTCCTAAATTGCTTGGAGAAAATTATTAAGTATTTTATTACCTTAGTTTCCCATTTTGTAAATTAAATGAGCATTTTAGAAATTTAGTCAAAGAATCAAAGTGTCATAGCACCGAGGGCCATACACACATTTTATCACTAATGAACCACACAATTAGAAATCCATATATTTGAAGTCACAGTAATTATTTTAATGATAATAGCGATGAATCAAGCAGGTCCATTCTTGTGGTATGAGGACATATGATTCAGACATGAGTCAAAAGCATATGGAGCCTTTCTGTGTCATACCTTTTTTTTCCTTTTTGTCACTTATTCTTCAAAACACCCCAGGGGCCATAATCCCATATTAATGACATTAAACTTGAACAGCTCAAAACTGTCAAATAATATTCATCTTTGATCAGAATTGATAACCGACCCAAGCCAGCTAACAGGCCAAAATGGGAACAGAGGGCAAGTGGTTTGGTCCACTTTAAGTTCACTTATGCCCATTAGGTAATAGAAAAAAATTGGTTAATATACTGTATAATTCCATTTACATAAAGTTCAAAATCAGGTAAAACTAACTTATGTTGTTAGAAGTCAGGATAGTAATTACCCTTGGAGAGAGTAGTAACTGGAAGGGGCCATGAGAGAGGTTTCTGGGGTGCTGGTCATGTGCTGTTTCTTGATATGGGTGCTAGTTACATGAGAGTATTATAAAAATTCCTTGAGCTGTACACATAGGTGCATGTTTCAGTATATATGTTAAACTTCAATCAAATGTATAGGGAAAAAACTATATGAAAGCAGAAGAAAGCTGACAAAAATATATTTTGGCTAAAAATCTCAGCCTGGTTGCTATCTTAAATCATAAAGCCTACATAAGTGCTGCAAAATTTACTGACTCATGTATGATTTCTTTGAATCTCTGTGGAAATAAAACCACATGTGAGTTATACATCATTATTTAAATGCAATAAAAAGCCATTATGTTTAATTGCCAAATATCCATATGAATGATAAACATCTTTTAAGTAATTCTACTTCCCACTGTCATATGATGTCCACCAGAAGAGGAAGCTGGCAAGCCTGGTCCTGCTAACCAGGACTGCATCTTAAGGCAGAAAAGTCTGACTCCTACTGTCAGTCAAAGATCACTCTGAAACTCAGCCGTTGGCCATATTGGGAAGCTACAAGCTCCCTGACTTAAGCTCCAAACCTGTAGTAGTAGCTTAGCTTGTGATGGCAGGCTGTGTGAACAAAGCAGTCACTTCACATTTCAGGGTCTCAGTTCCCTCTCTAAGGGAACGAACATACTGTACCAACTCAAAGAGCAGTCTACTAAGGTCTCAAATTCCTGGCCTCAGACTATCCTCCCATCTCAGCCTCCCAAAGTGTTGGGATTACAGGCGTGAGACACTGCCTGGCCCTCAAAGAGTAGTTTAAGCATTAGTGAATTATTATTAATATCTTAATACCTAATTGGAAAGTAATTAATGGCAGCGATTGGAAGCTTAAAAGATTACCTATGAACATTAAATAAACTACCCAAACATGTTGGAAGTGTTTTCTCAGGTTTACACAAACAGGAGAGCATTTAACTACAGATAAGCAAATCAATCAAATTAACAAACCTTCACTATAGGGGGATGCAAGGGATCAGTGACTTGCCCATCTTCCTCCGGACCAAAATCACTTGGATTTATTGTGACAGGATTTTGATGTTTTCTTACCTTTCTTTATGTGGGCTCCTGTGTTTACAGGATGAAATCACTACTACAAAAAGCTAAATACCACATTTAAAGCAACTCAACATTCTTATGTTCCTAGGACATATGCTTACCAGGAAACTGCTTACCAGCGCTTGTAAGTGCTGTCTCCCAATTTCAAGTGAACTAATGAAGGCATTTAGTCAAAGGAGTGGCCAGTCATGTTGAATTCACGTGGGATTTAGAGTACTCTATAATGATACTTGCTAAATCTGGAGGAGTATGGGACAACACACGCCAAATGGGCTATTCAGAAATGCATCTGGAAGTTCTGCATGGGATCCACTGTGCATTACAAAGCAGCAAGTGTGGATTTTTCAATATTAGCTGATTGCAAAAAGATCTGTTCACCAGGGTGCATGAAAATAGCATCTTTGTTCTTTTAAATGCTTGATTTCAATCCCTTAAACTGGCCATTCAAATTAGTTAGGAAACCACTGCATAAAATATAATTACTTACCATAATCACCCAGAGCATTTCTTGAACACCTACTATAGCAAACACTGTACCAGATACTTTTACATGTAATCTCAGTCAATATTTACAACCTTCTTAGGTTTCTGATCCTCATTTTATGAATAAAGAAACCCAAGAGTACCAGGACCTAAACCCAAGACTTTATAACTCCAAAGCCTGCACTCTTTCCACTAATCTTTCCTGGCTTCTCCAGTAGAGACAGGAGAAAAGCTCATAGCTATTTATCTGGTTTTTAGCAGTGATTCTCCATGGAAGGGATAACACCTCAGCATGACACCAGTGATTTTAGACAAGAAAAAATATAGTTGGCAGAAAATCAAAAAAAAAGGAAAAATTTTTAAAAATCTAAATTTGAAAAAAAACAAAACCCCAAAACATGGATTGGGCAGTTAAATTGGTACAAAAGAGAGGGAAGAATGTGTCAGATATTTTCAAGAATCAGTTACATGTTCTGGCATCCATAAAAACCCAACAGTTTTAACCATTAATGATCCCTCTACTGGGATTATTGAGTCATGGGCTTGGTTTCCAATCTCTGCTCCAACAACAGCTTATCCTACCAGCCTTGGATACATCATCAAACTTACTCTGCTTCAGTTTATCCATTAGTAAAATAAGAATAACTAATAAGATAAATCTACCTCACAGAGATGCTTTAAAGAACAAATAATCTTAAAACAATAACAACACCACTTTGATATCTTTTAAGAAATGCCACTGTAGTCAATATATAACTAAACCCATAAATGCAGAGGAATGACTCCTCAATGGAAAACAGAAAATCCTAGATAATCATCCTAGCTGATGTAGAGTTGGGGTTCTGAGGGACTGTGGTCCCCTTCTAAGAAGCAAGAAATGGCTCCTGAACTGCATAATCAAGAGCCAACCAGAGAAATCTGAAGGTTGGTGACCTACCAAGGCAATGCTACAACGACTCATTCATTCACCCATCCGTTCCACAAATATATATTGAGCACCTTCTTTGTGCTAGAACTGAATTTCTTCCCCTTTCCTATGGGTTCAAGAATAAAGTTGGGCCAAGACTAGGCACTATACAGTAGGCTCTATGCTAGAGAGCCATCTCTAGTCTATGGCCTGATGCTCAATGCAGGCGGGGACCCTGGAAAAGGGCAGTCTGAAAATCTTCTTCAAGCTTCAAACCACTGTGATGTCTACTTCCTAGTTATAGTCTTTCCACTCCCTCCAGATGTCCCTGAGTACAGAAGCACAGAAATGTACACACACACATACACACACAATGGTTTTATACTGCTGTATTAGATTATACCCATTTAATATGTTCCTATGTATGATATGAAATCTTCATATTTGTTTCTTCTGCCTTTCATTAGGCTACAATAGACATCTCCATTCCCCTAGGAAGAAACCTACAGTAAACCCATTTGTGGCTGGTCCTCCTCGTGAACTCCTGCAAAGCTGGTAGGAAGCTTCCCGGTGACTCCATCTTAGTTGCAGAGCCTAACACTGTAGGGTGCAGCTTGGGGGTCCTCTAAAGCAGCTGACCGGGGTCTGGAGGGCAGGGGGCATACTAAAGATGGATACTATGTGCCTAAGGCAAGGGAAAGCTTACAAATGCCTACAGTGCACCCACACAAATATTTAAATACATGTACATATAAAAAGTAAAGCAAGAGCATATTTATTTATTTATACTCTAACACCAAACTACTACTGCCAAGACAAAAATATAGTGGCATTTCCCCTCCATCCTGTCTTTCTGCCCCAACCTCTTTAAACCCTTTGGTGGCTTCTGCTACCCCACCCCGCCCCTTCCCTCCCCAATGCAGGCTGCCTTGGATACTCATTTTGACCTGATTTCAATTCCATCTGGTCAAACGTGCTGGGAGGAGGGGTGGGGAGAAGGAGAAGCATATTAGGATTTGCCACTGGGGCCAGACCTAAGCCCTTGAGTCCCAGCCACCCTCCCCCATCCCAGGGTGATCCTGTGGTAAGGAAGAAACGGAAAGCTCCAGCTCAAACCCCAAGACAGAAGCCAGAGCTGCCTGCAAACATTTTCTGAGCGTCCACAATTTGCCAGTCTCCATCCATTTGCAGCTCACATTGAGGGGCCCCAGAAAGCTCTGCAGTGGCTTCAGGAGAGCTATTAATTTCTTTCAGTATGTGAAGCTATTCCTCTCTGCCTCAGCCTTAACAGGGAGTCAGTTCCTTTTGCCTCTTTTCTTTCTCCCCTTCTGTTCCTCCCCTAAGATCCTTTCCTTCTTGACCTTGAGAGCCCAGTAATGTGCTCCCTCCCATTACTGGCAGTCTGGCAAAGGCTTCAGGAAGCAAGGTCCCTTCAGCTCGTGCGGAGAAACGAAGAGGCAAGTGACAGGGGGAAAGGCCGGAGACTGAAAGTGCTGGAAACATCCCTTGCCATCTTCTGGTATTCCACAGCATAAGAACAAGTCCTCATCACGCCCAACTGGGGAAAGCAGCCCAGCCCCCAGGTTGCAGAGGAGATGTTTTGGCCAGTCACCTTTGGTGATTCCAACTCTGCAGAGGGGAAAACCTGCAGAGGGCCTGGCCCTGGGCATCCAGAGGAAGCAATGTGAGGATTATGGACTGTTTTGCAGGAGAGAAAAGGCAGACTTTAAAGATTTTGTAGATTAGCCTACACACAAAACAAAATAAAACAAAACATCCAGTTCTCCCGTGAAAGAAGAGGAAGAAGCAGGAGCTCAGTGACCTTTATTTGGGCCAAGACTGCTTTGTCTCAAGAAACCAGATACATATCCAGGCAGCTAGAGGAATACTATCAGCTCTCTGCCTGGGATGAGGAATACCTAGCCAGCTCGCACAAATTGCTTGTTTTAGTAGCCCATTCTCCCCAGCTCTTTCCCTCTTTCAAACCCTTTGTTCTGCCCTAAAATAAATAAACTCTTCAGCTTGCTAAACTCTTAGTTCCAAGGGAAAGAATCAGACTTGCAGACTGGTTGCCCAGACTTTGGGCGTGTGCTGGAAGGAGGGAAGGAAGGGCTCCTGCCAATGACAGGTGCTGTGCCGGTCTCAGCCTTATGGTTTACCTGGGGTGAGGGGTACTCGCAGGGCAACCCCTCCCCCAACTGGCATTCCGTAGCTCCAAAACAGCATAGCCCACAAATGAAAGCGCTCTTGCCCAGCTGCTCCTTCCGAGCTGCAAAGTTGTTGGGGAGAAGGGAGGGTGCGGGGTGGGGTTAGGGGTTAAGGGGATGGGACCGGAGATGGAGAAGGAAAGAAGGGGAGAGGTGCTCACAGTCCCATGGGGGTGCGCTCCTCATCACCCGTTTGCTTCACTTACCATCTCACTGTAGGCATCCTTGCTGAGCCTGGGGGTCAACTTGATGGTCCCCATGAAAACAAAGAAGAGTCCCAGGGCCACTGAGAGGGCCACGATAGTTACGGTTCTGGGAGATGCCATGGAATCACCAAGGCAGGTCCCAACTAATCCTTCTGCTTTGCGCACCCGGTCTGTCTAAGGCGCAAGCAATTAGCACAGGGAGAGCTGGAGGGACGCTGCGGAGGCAGCAGGCAGCTAGAATGACAAAGGGAGAGGAGGGAGCTCGAGAGAAAAATTGAGAGATCGAGATTCAACCACTCTCACTACAACAATCGCTGGGTCCTAATGCCCTACGCTTGCTCCTCACAGGCCAAAAAGACAGTCTCGAAGTTAAAGGAAGCCCTCAACTGAGGCGGAAACTTCAAATCTTGAATGGGGAGAAGGTAGGTTGTGCTTTGAGTTCAGTCACTGAGCGGCCCCCGGAATGAGGAATTAGTTAGGACGGCCTTTCTATCACTTCCCACCAGGTGCCTTTTCATCTCCCCATCCCACCTGTCGTTCTTCAGTTATTCACTCCCTTTTTCTCACCTCTCCTTTTCTGGCCCCCTTTCCTTTCCTTCAATCAAAACGTTAGTTCTCAGAGAGTTGTTGGTTTCTGAAGTTGACAGTGGCTCCAGGACAAAATTGCAAAGTTGTCAGGCTTGATCGTTGCTCAAGAAGGTTTATTTTCCTCTTCCTCAAAAATTTTAACGGCTCCCATACTCAGTGGTTAACTCTACAGTTTTAAATTTGGCATTCAAGGCGCTTCAAATGTTGACCACTATCTCCCTCTGGAGATTCAACTTTCAATAGCTCCCACTGCTAAGTGCCACCCCTATCTATCTACTCATGGCCCCATACAACCTGAGCCTTCCCACCTCTCCTACCTTTGATCCCTCCCATCGCTCTTTGTTAGAATTCAACATTTTCTTCAATGTTATCTCCTCCATAAAGCCTTTTCTGGTCCATTCTCAGCTGGATATGATTTCTCCCTCCTCCAATTTTCTATAGCAATAACCAATATTTTTGTTGACTGTTTACTTGGTGCTAGACATTTGAATTAACTTATTCAATCTTTTTTTTAGCAGTAGTTATGTTTTATTGAACGTGTCACTTAATTGTTAAAGAAACATTCCGGATTAGGTATTAGTCCCCATGTTATGGATGGAAACATTGAGGCCCAAGGAAGTTAAGTAACTTGCCAAAGAGTATACAGCTAATATGTGGAGAGCCAGGATTCAAACCTAGGCAGTCATTTCTAGAGTCCAGGCTCTTAACCATTGCTCTGCTGCCTCTCCTATAATATTTTGTACAATTAGTATGGCACTTACCTAAAATTGCTTAGCACCGTAAATTTGCACCTGTGTGCACACACTGCCAGACCCAGAAGGTCCAGGCTTTAAATTCCATTCTGCCACTAACTGTGTGAACTTGAATAAGTCACTTAACTTAGCCGTGCTTCCATTTCCACTTTTATAAAATGTGCATGAAAATTCTGCCTCAAAGGTTTGTTGTAGGAATTCCATGTAAGTAAGTTGTCGAACACAGTGTCTAGCATAACATCCTCTCTACGATTAGATCATAAGTATTTAAAAGGCAGGAACCACTTCCATATATCCCCCAGAGCACCTAGAACAATGGCTTTTGTGCACCAGATCCTAATAAATCTTCTTTGGGGGAAAAAATCAATGAATTTAAATGCAAATACTTATGGGAGTGGTACCACTAAGATTTAGCAATCCTTTACATCTTATGATGAAAGATTTTCAGGCTCTGGATTATGATACAACTAATAAATTACTGAGCACCTACAATGTGCATACAAGTGAATTTTGGCACTGTAGGAACACACAGACAAATGAAGCATAGGCCCTGTTCCCAATGGGCTTGTTGTATAGTAAACGGTAGGATTTATTAGACCTTTTTCTTATGTACATAAAAACAAAAACTGGAAAGAATATATGAAATGAAATGTTTATCTTTTAAATTTGCTTTCCAAATGTTCTACTTTGAATATGACAGTAAAATGAGCATTTAGAGAAGCCTATACATATAGTTAAACAACTGGTCATTAAAGATATATATAAGACATTTTTCCTTTTAAATTACCCAATAATGGGAATAATGCATATGGAAAAATAACTCACGATTCCACCATGAAGAGATAAACATTGTTAATATTTTTAATGATCAATATTTCAATTGACCTTTTTCTTAAATGCTTGTCTATGAATGAAATGTGTTCTTTTGGGGTGGGGGAGTTGTTTCTTTGGTTTGCTTTTTCTTTTCTTTTTTTTAACGAGACAAGTTCTCACTCTGTTGCCCAGGCTGGTGTGCACTGGCACGATCATAGCTCACTGTAACCTGAAACTCCCGGGCTCAAGCAATACTCCTTCCTCAGCCTTGGGAGTAGCTGGGATTATAGGTGCATACCACCAGGCCCAGCTAATTTTGAAAATTTTTTTGTAGAGACAGGGTCTCACTATGTTACCCAGGCTGGTCTCAAACTCCTGGCCTCAAGCCATCCTCTTGCCTTGGCCTCCCAAAGTGCTGGGATTACAGGCATGAGTCACCATGCCCAGCCTAAACAAAATGTATATAAATCAATAAATTAGATTTTCAAAATTTGATCCTACTAGTCAGTTTTATACCTTTTTTATTGTTAGTGTTTTCCCTCATCATTAGAGTGTCTTCAAAAATCATTTTTAATGATTATATAATACTTTAGCATCATTTGAATATGCTATAATTCTCATTCATTATCCTATTGCTAGATAATGATGTTGTTACCATGAATTTTACTTCTACAAATAAAGATGTGATGTACATCCTTACATACAAATCTTTCTCTGAATGCCTGATTTTTTCCTTAGGATTAGTTCCTAGAAGTTGAATGGGTGAAAATTATAAACTTTTCATACATACATACACATATACACACACACACATATATCCATATATATACCCATTTTAATAATAGCTAACATTTACGTATCACTTAGAAGATGCCAGATACCGTGCTAAGTGACTTACGTATATTGTGAGATTAGTACTATTAATTCTCTTTTTTTTATGAATGAGGAAACTGAGCAAGGAGTGGAGTAGCTCCCTGAATCCAGAGCAGGGCCGACACTTGTTGGGGTGTTCAACTTAAACCTGTGTTGTTTCTCAGTTTGCAGCTGCTGCTTCCTTAATTCATTTAAAAGATATGAATGTTTAAAAGATTCTTGCTACACATTATCAAGTGCTTTCCAGAAAGGAAATTTACCCTCCCATCAGCAGTATAGGAGAGTGTGTGGGCATCACCACATCACATCTGCATTGAGAATTTCAGTGTGTTTTTTCATCTTTGCCAATTTCGTTCATTTAAAATTTGTATCTCGTTATTAGCATGTTAGAACGTTTTTCATATATTTATTGATCATCTTCTGTTTATGTGCTTTTTTCATTTTTATTTTGAGTATTCGGTGTTCTTGGATTGATTTATAAGAGCTCTTTAGAGCATACTGACATCAATCATTTGTTTTAAATATTTTCCCAGTTTGCCAATAAATTTGATGGAGTTAAATCTAGCAAGACTTTTATGATCTTTTGCCATTGCTTTTATGTTTAGAGAATTCTTCCCAGTCTCAAGATTAAACATTTGCCTATATGTTTTTAAAGCTGTTTTATGCCTTCTTTTTTTTTTTTACCTTTAACACTATTGAGTAATTCTGTCCTCATCAGTTTGCGATGCTTCCTTTATTGTATATCAGGTTCTTGTCTTTTTACTAGGTCAGTTTCAAGGCTTTGTGTTCTGCTCCACTGATTTGTTTATTGATTCTTGTGACAGTACTACAATGTTCTTTGGGTTTTTAAAAATATTTTTTATTTTAATTTTTTTCCTTTTTTTTTAGTACCCAGCATCAGAAGATATACAGTGTTTTATGCATTATAACTTATATATATATTTCAATATCTTATAAGCCAACTCTCCCATCATTATTATTCTTTTTCAAAAATTTTTTAACATTTCTAATCATTAAAGAAATGCAAATCAAAACCACAATGAGATATCACCTAACCCCAGTGAGATTGGCCTCTAACAAAAAATCCCAAAACAACAAATGCTGGTGAGGATGTGGAGACACGGGAACACTCTTACACTGCTGTTGGGACTGCAAATTAGTGCAACCTCGGTGGAAAAGAATTTGGAGATACCTCAAAGAGCTGAAAATAGAAATACCATTCAATCCAGCAATAGCACTATTAGGCATCTACCCAAAAGAGCAAAAGATATGCTATGATAGAGACATCTGCACCCAAATATTTATGGCAGCACAATTCACTATTGCGAAGATGTGGAAACAACCCAAGTGGCCGTCAATTCATGAGTGGATTATTAAAATTCGGTATATGTATACAATGGAATATTACTCAATCATAAGAAACGACAGTGATCTAGCACCTCTTATATTTTCCTGGATTAAACTTAAGCCCATTATCCAAAGTGAGATATCACAAGATCAGAAGAATGGGCTCCCCTTGTACTCGCCATCAAATTGGCACTAACTGATTAACACTATGGTGCTCACATGGTAGTAATACTCTCCAGGGATTAGGGTGTTGGAGGGGTAAACTCACAACTAAAGGACATGGGGAGCATTGTAGAGGGGAAGGGCATGCCTCTAACCCTCGCTTGGGTGAGGCAAAGACATAAAATGTAACCAAAATGTTTGTACCCTCATAATACCCTGAAATAAAAATAAAAAAATTTTAAAAATTAAAAAAAAATAAAGCATGGAGAAACAGACAAAAAAAATTTCTTTGTCATTCCCCCTTATTTATTCTTTTAGGCAAACTTTAGAGACACTTTATCAAGGTGAAATAACTTTAAATTTTGACTGGATTTAATTAAACATGTAATGAATTTTTAAAAATTGATGTCTTACAAAATTTAGCTTTCTCATCCAGGAAAAGAGTATGCATTTCCATTTATTCAAATCCTAGTTGCTGAGAGATATACAAATATCCCTGTTTTCTTTGTGTAGAGCCTATGTATTTTTGAAGAGTTATTCCTAGGGATTTCATGCTATTTTTTGGTCATCGTGAATCATTTTCCTCCCATTATATCTTCTAACTGGTTGTTGCTGGCGCACAGGAAAATTATTGATTGTTCTTCAGCCACTTTGCTGAACTCTTTTTTGAACTCTCTTGTTAAATTTATGAGTGTTCAAATTGATTCCCTTGGGTGTTTTCTGGATAGACAAACAAATCAACTGCAAATAATGGCAATTTCTGTCTCCCTTCCAATAGTTATACTTCATTTCTTTTTCACATCGTACTGTATCAGCTACAGGCCAGCTTTTAACATTTGCCTGTCCTGGGGCAAGAGTACAAAATGGAGGCCTACTTAGCACAAGTCAGGGAATCATGAATTGGAACACAAAGAGAAGCAAGAAAGTCCATGCTTGTTACTATTGGGAAACAATCATTGTTATGGAAGAATCTATTACTATTGAGAGAGAAAGGATTTGACAAGTTAATTTGTCTTTTCTCTTACTAAGCACTTCTGCTACTCAGATTCTCCCTGTTCTCTCAAGCAGTGTCTGACATCAGCAACAGGATAACTCACAAACCTTGATAGCATTTGGATACATTTGCCTTTTGTTTCAAGTACATAGAGCAAGAGATAGGAAGTATTCCCCTTAAGTTTGAATGATGTTAATCATGAGAGCAGAGATTTAGGGTTATGTTTTGTGCTATGCCAACAGTGAGCACTGGATACCGAGTGACACAAGTACCGTGTCTTCTTTAATAAATTTGAGTATTTGTAATATGAGATATCCTGTAAAGCGTGAGCCCCAGGGCAGTAGCCCCTCTTGCTCAGATCTAAGAATAATACTAGTTATTCAGAACACTATGAAGTACTTGTAAATGCCAGCAAACTAGCTTTGTCCATTACTCTGGTGAGAATGCTTTTAGTTAGTTGAGCACTATCAATTATTGAAGGCTTACCATGTGTCAAGTTTCATTGTAAGTGTTTTACATACATAATCTCATTTATTCCTGACAGCAACACCCAAAGTAGGAACTATTATTATTAGCCTGTTTTGATTACGTAACTTGCTCAAAGTTACATACCTCTATGTTTCTGAGCTGAGATTTGAAACCCAGGTTGGTCTGAAACCAAAAGCCCATTTTATTAACCACCACATTTTTACTAACCTCCATTTTCTCACTTATCATAATTTTGGCTATTGATTTCAGATGGATTTTCTTTATCTTTATTTGGCTCTGCCCGCAAAATAGAATACTGGATTTTTTACTTTAACTTGAAACTGAGCTGAGATCCAATACCTGATTCCTACAAAGAGGTATCCCTCCTGTTGTCTGTTGTGGCCTAGGAAATCCTGCTTGGTTCCATTTCATTCCTTTCATCCTAATGCTTGGATTATTGACCCACACCTCCAATAGGGTTGCAGCCTCATTAATTGCTCTTTAAGTTGAAGGGGGATGCCTTAATTTTATCACTAGCTACCATCTAGGGAGTGATCATTCTGTGCTAGGCATTGTACAGTTACAGTGTATTACGTACACCAGCACATTCAATCCTCATGACAACCCATGAAACAAGTCCAGTGGGTTCTATTTTTATGCCAATTTTTATAGATGGGGAAATTGAGGCTCAGAGAGGTTAGGCCATTGCCCAAATTTATCTTCTCATAAGTAGTAGAGCCAGAAATGGAGTCTGCACAACAGCAGAGCTTCTTTCCTTTTTTTATTATTTAAAAAAAAATTATTTTAGAGATGGGGCTGGAGTTCTCCCTGTGTTGCCCAGGCTGGCCTCAAATTCCTGGGCTCAAGAGATCCTCCTGCCTCAGCCTTCTGAGTGGCTAGGACTACAGGTGTGCATCACTGCACCCAGCTAGAGCCTATTTTCTTGACCACTACTGATTCTCAACCATGGCTAGCATTAGCATCACCTGGAAATTTGTTTTTAGTGCATATCTGGGGCCTGCCCACAGAGATTTTGATTTAATTGGTCTTGGGTGGGGTCTCCAACACTGGCATTTTACAAAAGCTTCCCAAGAGATTCTAATGTGCAGCCACTCTAATGAACACTGCGCTATGCTTCGTTGCCGAAAAACTCAGTGACCTCAGCTGTATCTCAGGGAAATACAAAACATTGTATTTTCTTGGAAAAATGGTGGAAAAAATGAAGTGAAAACAGAAACAGGGAAGGTTATGGTAGTGTGAGTGTTATGTTCAACGTCTGTCTTTCTCTGTCTACGGTAGGCAATATATGTTCTTTATAAGCTAGGTGTGAGCAACAACTCTGAGGAGAGCTTGTGCAGTAATGGCATTTTCTTCAGCTTCACAAGATAGTGCTAATCGAGACCCTCCACAGGATCAGGTGGAATGTGTCAGTTATATCAAAACCTCAACTGACAGGTAGCTATACTTGGCAAATACTGCTTTTCGATTTTAACTCTTTGAGTTACTTCCAAATGAGAACTAAGACCACAGTATGCATGCACCAGCTTTTGGTAGTAGTCAAGACCAAGAGCTAAACCCAGGGTGTGTCCAGCTCTTTAGAGAAATATTGTGTTCTATTAGCACAGCGTATATACTGTGTTATCCTTCAGAGTAGAGTCTAGCCAGTCATCTGTTTTTCCTGGAGAAACAGATCAGATCATCCTGCAGGATCTCTGAACATTGAGCCCTAAGGAGAGTGCAAGCCTTCTATTGCATACAAGTTTCTTCTTAGCTTCATTACAGTGGTAGGTTCTTCTGTCTTTGACAGGGAGGCATTGGAGTACAAAGCGGAGGTGCTTTGAGCATTTTCTCTGATCCAGTAATATCAACATCATTTGGGAACTCATTAGAAATACATATTCTCAGGCCTACTGAATCAGAAACTCTGGAGATGGGACCCAGCAATCTGCGTATTAACAAGCCCTCCAAAGAATTCTGATGCACACCAAATTTTAAGAATCATTGGTTAAAAGATAAAAAGTGGAAACACAGGCATCAGATAACTGAATTTAATTTGTGGTTTCACCACATGCTGTGTGACCTTGGACAAGTTATTTATGCCTCTCTAAGTCTCAGCTACCTCATCTGTAAAATACAGGTACTGATATTCTCATCTGTAAATTAAGTACCCACATGGGCTAATGCACACAGAGCACTTAGCACAGTGTGAGACACAAAGTAAAGATTCAATAAATGTTGGGTACTCATTTCTATTATAAGTGCTGTTCTGGATAATCGCATTTCCAACAGGATTCGGTTTCTCTGGAAAAAGTCCTAATTATAAGTTCAGAAACCAAATAGCACAACAGGGGTGGGACAGAAAGCATTTCATATACCAGTTTCTTTGCAGAATAATGGAACATAAAAGTGGAGAGGCACCTTAAAAGCAATTGCTTTTGAAAGAAATTCAGGTGCATATCATCAGGAAAAAAAGCAGAGATGAATGTCTTTCTTAAGGGTTTGCCGAGGATGATAATTTGGAGAGAATGGAAATTATTAGTCTCTGGGGAGTTGTAGAATTTGTGCCCTTGGTGCTGAGCCCTAGTCATGAAGCCAAGGTTCACGGACTGATAGCATTCTAATGTGGAACAGGACATAGGATAGATATCCTATATTTCTCTACACCCAGCTCTGAGAAATGAGCCACCAGTATTGGAATGCTATTAACATTGAATTGCAAATTTCAACACTATAAAAAGCAAAGGGTTGGGACCTTATGCAGTGAAAGAATGAACATCAGCAGCAGCCATGTAAATGTAAGGTAGTAAATATCTGTGTTACCGTAGAAACCAGAATTATAAAGGTAGCTAGGTAGTTTGGTGACAGTTTCCAGGGTAATTCCTCCCACATACAACATAAGAGCTTTTCTATAATGTTAACTCTTTCTCTACATGCTCACTGGACCTTCATTCTGTGTTCCACTATCTCCTCCCTCTCCCAAAAGAATCCTTCTCTGATTTCCCTATTTTTGTAAGTGGCAGTGCCATTCTCATAAGTACTATTATCAAAAACCCTAGATGTTTATCGGAAAACTGAAGGGCCCCCAAAGTACTGTGTATCTTCAAACTCAAGAGATACAGTTTAGGAAAAATTAGAAAAAATCAGGGAATGATAGACTCTTCAACTGAAAAATTAAAAAAAAAAAAGGTTCACAGTGAATGAAAGTAGCCATCTGTGACTCTTCCCAGAAGTGACTTCTGGTAAATATAATTTGCAGATATATGCAGATGAGGTTAAGATGCTTCCCAATATCTCACCTGGGAGCTACCAACCTAGAATGTAATTCATGTAAGATGAGTCGTTACCTTGGAAACTGTGACATGTAATGAGGATAGGAGGCAGGTAATATTGTAATGACAGAAGATTTTGATAACTAGTTAGAGATGGTGAAAAAAAAACATTGGAGAGTCAGCGTTTATATGGCATTGTTCAAGTAGCAGAAACATTGGTCTGGTAGACATGTTATAAATAACCCAAAAAACTCCCTTAAAATTATTCAGCTCCAGTTGTTCAAATTACAAGTGACCTGGTTTCTTGAGTACATTAATAGCTGGTAAGTATGACCCTAAATAGTAGATAAGACTGTTTCTGTCACTAGAAACCATATTTCTCACTTGCATTTGGCTTGTAAGCCAGTCTGCTATAAATCTGCTCAGTGCAAGTTAGTTCTTCAGAGTCTAATCACTTCCATCTGAACTGATAAAATCTAGCTTTCAGTTTTAAAGTCTCAACTATTGGGGGCATCACCAAGATTCATCAATTCACTTTTTTCTCTGATATTTTACTTTTTTATTATCAATGTAATGTGTGTTCATTGTAGAAAAATTGGAAGTACAGAAATGGAAACGAAGCCAACAAATGAATCATTCCCAAGCCCACTATCCAGAGGCAATCACTATAAACATTTGACATATTTCCTTCTAATTTTTATTCCAGCACAGTTTTTTACAAATTTAAGATCACACTGATTTGTTTGAGTTCTTTGTAGATTCTGGATATTAGCCCTTTATTGGCTGTATAGTTTGAAAATATTTTCTCCCATTCTGTAGGTTGTCTATTTACTCTGTTGATTGTTTCCTTTCCTGTGCAGAAGCTTTTAAATTTAATCAAGTGCCACTTATTTATTTTTGTTGTTGCTATATTTGCCTGTGGGGTCTTAGTCATAAATTCTTTGCCTAAGCTGATGTCTAGAAGACTTTTTCCTACATTTTCTTCTAGAATTTTTATGGTTTCATGCCTTATCTCTAAGTCTTTTGTCCATCTTGAATTATACTTTGTATATGACAAGAGATAGGGGTCCTGTTTCATTAAACAAACAGCCCCATTAGAAAGTGGGCAAAAGACATGAACAGAAGTTTTTCAAAAGAAGATAGACAAATGGCCAAAAAAAATATGAAGAATTGCTCAACATCACTAATCATCAGGGAAATGCAAATTAAAACTGCAATGAGATATCACATTACCCCTGTCAGAATGGCCATTATTTATTTATTTTTATTTTTTTTAGACAGAGTCTCACTCTGTCGCCTGGGCTATAGTGCCATGGTGTCATCCTAGCTCATAGCAACCTCAAACTCCTGGGCTCAAGCAATCCTCCTGCCTTAGCCTCCTGAGTAGCTGGGACTACAAGCGCGTGCCACCACGTCTGGCTATTTTTTTCTATTTTTAGTAGAGATGGGGGTCTCACTCTTGCTTAGACTGGTCTTGAACTCCTGACCTCAAGTGATCCTCCCGCCTTGGCCTCCCAGAGTGCTAGGATTACAGACATGAGCCACCGTGCCCAGCCAAAATGGCCATTATTAAAAAGTCAAAACACAATAGATGCTGGTGTGGGGGCAGAGAGAAAGAAATGCCTTACACACTGTTGGTAGGACTTCAAATTAGTACAACCTCTATGGAAAACAGTATGGGGATTCCTCAAAGAAATAAATGTAGACTTACCATTTCACCCGCCAGCAATCCCATTAGTGTGTATCTACCCAAAGGAAGATATTGTTTTATCAAAAAGATACCTGCACTTGAATGTTTATTGCAGCATAATTCACAATGGCAAAGATGTGGAATAAACCTAAGTTCCCATCAATTTATGAGTGGATTAGAAAATGTGCTATGTAGATACACCATGGAGTACTACTAACTATAAAAAGGAATTAAATATTGTCTTTTGCAGCAACTTGGATGGAACTGGAGACCGTTATCCTAAGTGAAGTATTTCAGGAATGGAAAAACAAGCACCACATGTACTCTCTAATAATTGGGAGCTAATTGATGGGCACACATGGGCACAAAGAGATGTAAAGGTCATTGGAAATCAAGAAGAGGGGAGGGGAGGAAAGGAGGGGTAAAAACCTACCTAACAGGTACAATGAACACTATTCGGGTGATGGTCACACTGAAAGCCCCAACTTAAGTATTATGAAAGGTATCCATGTAACAAAAACATTTGTACCTCCTTAATATTTTGAAAAAAAATCACACTGAATGTCCAATTCTTTACCTCACCTTTTTCATTTAAGATTGCCATCTACATATATTTCTATGTCAATATAAGCTTTGCAAAGACACAATTTTTTAAAATTTCTTTTTGTTATTTTATTTTTTATTTTTATAGAGACAGGGTCTCGCTCTTGCTCAGGCTGGTCTTGAACTCCTGAGCTCAAATCATCTGCCCACCTCGGCCTCCCAGAGTGCTAGGATTACAGGCGTGAGCCACCACGACCGGCCGAAAAGACACAATTTTCAGTTAAATTTTTATCGAAGTGTAACAAATATGCAGAAAAGTACATATATCAGAAGAATACAGCTTGATAAATCTTGATAAATTTTCACAAAGTGAACACACCTGTACAACCAGCACCCAGATGAAAAAATAGACTATTATGAGCCCCCTCATGCTGCTGCCAACCACTACCTCCCACCCTAAAGGTAATGCTATCCTGACACCTAACACCATAGCATGAGTGTAATTTTTAGTGACTCTGTTATCATCTATAGATGAATCATATTTTATGTAACCATTTCCCGCTTTCCTAATGTTGGACCTTGAAGATGCATTTTTTTTTTTAACCATGAGACCCTTCGGGCATATGTCTTTGTTCACACCTCTATTTCCTTAGAATAGGTTCCTAGAGGTGGAATTTCTGGGGCAAATGCTGTGAAATTTTTAAAAGTTCTTGATTCTAATTGCTTTACAGGAAAGTTGTATCAATTCACAATCCCACCGACAGTGTATAAGAGTGTCTGCCTCACTGCCCATGGTCTACTTTGACGAATATCAGTTCTTTTTTAATCTTCACCAATTTGACAAGTAAAATAATATCTAGTTGATATACTCTGCATGTTCTGTTATTACTAGTGAGGAAGAACAAAGTGCTTTATTGAACAGTGATGTTTCTTTGTGAATTCTCCATGCTTTTGTCAAGGTCTTTATTGAGATCATTGTGTTTTTCTTATAAGTTTATACAAGTTCTTTATACAATAAAGATAATGACCCTTTGCTATACTTGTATATATTTTCCAGTTGTTTATGATTTCATTTTGTTAATTATATTTTTGTCATACAGAAGCTCTTAAGTTTTATGTAGTAAATCTACATACTTGGTGGTTTTTTTCTACTGCTTTTAAGTTTAGGAAGTCCTTCTCCATCCAAATTTCAGATGCATAATCATCTTTATTTAATTCTAGGGCTTTTATGGTTTGATTTTTTTGAGCTTCAACTAATTCATCTGAAATTTCAGTTGGTGCATGGGGGGGGCAGGGTTCAGATTTCAAAGGGCATCACCTGGTGCTTGTTACAAACCCAGATACTCCTGAACCCTACCTCCCTGAGATTTTGATTCAGTTAGGTGTGGGGTGGGACTGCATCTGTTATAATCACCTCAGCTAATTATGTTGCAGATGTGCCCCTGACTATATTTTGAGAAACTTCTGCAGTATGCAGTATAGCCTGCTTTAGCACAGAGACTTATCACCTCCTATCTGAATGGCTGCAGCTGTCTCCCTTGGCTTCCAGGTCACTGCACCCTAAAATTCATCCTATACACAGCTACTAGAGTTATGTTGCAGAAATATCGCGTGAAAAAACCTCTTCGTTAGCTTCCTCTTGTTACAGGAACTAGCTCAAACTCCTCATCCCAGCACTCCAGGTCCTTCATTATCTCCCTGGACCTAGCTATCTAATCCACCAGGTAGCTAATGACTTCACTGACCTTTCATCTAGCCAGGCCTGCCTCCTCATGGGCCTTGTACCGGTAGTGCTCATTCTTGTTTTCATGCTGCAGCTCCCATCTCCTCTCATATTATTCATATCCTATGTATTCAACTCAGTCCTCGCATTCTCTTCCTTCCCTGACTACCAAGATATGGCTGCTTTCCTAGAATTTCCATAGCCCCTCTGGTGTATTCGTACACTGTGAGTCTTGTCTTCTCATCAAATCACAGTCTTCAAAGGCGTGATTCTGTGAATCTCTCTCTCAAAGCCTCTATCACAGTCCTAGGTACACTGAGGAACCAAACCAGCCCTAACTGCCAAATAATTTTAATACATTTTGTTTCTGAGAGCTAATGCTGTAGCCTCTTGGATATCTTTTCCTTGCTCCGAAATGAGAATGTTTGACAAATTTCTAGAGATTTCACTTTGTCATGATTTGGTTAGCTGATAACAAAGTTAAGCAAAAGGTTATCTTGGTTCCAGCTCTTATTTAACAATATTGCTTATCACCTATGACATGTCCATTTATTGACTTTTGCAGTTGAAGAGCCTAACCTTTTCTATAATGTGGGATATTTCTTTCCCCTCTTACAAATGTAATGATTTCTTTTTTATAGAAAACCATGCTTTATCAGATTAAACAAACATAAAGGGGTTAATGACTAAATAATTACATTATAGCTTCCTTAATCTCTTTTCTCTCTTTACCCCTCGGGGTTCTGCCTCCTCAAATGACAGACCTGCTTTAAATGAGTTTGCGTGGATGCCTGGAATGGGTGGAGATGAGGGTTAGGGAGGAAATGCCCTTTTTCCCTTTCAGTAGACAAGGTGGGATTCACTTCAATTAATCAAGTACTTATCGAGCTCCTATCGGGCACCTGGCTCTGTGCTAGGCACAGAGAATGCCAAGAAGAGAAATGATAAAGGAGCTGGAGGGCCTGGGAAGGGGAAGTAAGGAGAAGAGGAGGTGAAGAAAGGAGTAGAGCTGGCTATCTACATAAGAAGGGACTAAAAGAGGAGAAAGGGAAAATAGAGCCAAAGATACATTTTCTGGCCTGGTCTCATTTGACAGCACTGTGCGGACCTAGAAACCTGAAGCCGTCAGTGATACTTTTTTCCAGATGAGGAAACTGAGGCACTGAGCAATTAAATAACTCGCTCAAGTGCACCCAGCTTATAAGTGGCAGATCTGGGCTTAGTAACTTGGTCTGGCTGACTCAATGTTTGCTGTTATTTGAGGTATTGGGCCCTGTTTAATTTACTGCTGATACATTGCCTTGCACATAACAGGCATGTTATGCTTTAAATAAGTAAATAAATGAGCTGGGCAGCATAGTGGCTCATGCCTATAATCCCTCCCAAGGCAGGAGGATCTTTTGATGCCAGGAGTTCAAGACCACCCTCGGCAACGCAGTGAGACTCCTGTCTCTACAAAAAATAAAAAAATTAGTGGAGCATAGTTGCATGGGCCTGTAGTCCCAGCTCTTCTTGAGGCTCAGGTGGGAGGATTGTCTGAACCCAGGAATTCGAGGTTGCAGTGAACTATGATGGCACCACAACACTCTAGCCTGGGTGACAAAGTGAGATTCTCTCTTAAAAAAAAATAAAATAAAATGAAATATTGACTATAAAGTGCTTTCCATTTAAGCCTACTTACTAATAAGCATAAAAATTAAGTATCATTTAATGTAGGTTCACTTTGCTATAAATTGTATTCTATGAAAAATCAACAATTTTTTTACAGCACACGTATGTATGTATCCTTTATTGTTCTCTTATTCATTTGGCTGGGCTAATGACTCCTCTAAAAATTCGAGGAATTACTGAATGTAGTCCAGAAGCCAGTGAATGAGTTAGCGGTATCTGGCGTCCTTCTCAGTTCTGTAGTTCAAGAGGAAAAAAAAAAAAACATTTCTCTGAGGTTTAGAATTTAATAGCCTTGAATGGGATCCAGTGAAGAAATCAGGTTTACCTTGCCATGATAACAAAATGCTTTTTTGATGCAATATAAAATAGATGGAGGACGAATGTCTGAAAAACTCTACAGCCCAGAGTAGAGCTGACTTTTACCAAAGGATGCCATTTCAGGAAACCACCCTGCCTCTCATCTCCCAATCTTCTAATCAGTTATGCACTTGATGCCTGAAATTCCACCATTAGAAAACCATTCTTTGGGTTGGAAGAGTTGAACTGCAAGCACCCCTGGGATGGGTAACACTGTTAACACCGTAGTGCGATTTTCTTATGTTTTCGAGCTTTATCCAGACCCACCAATGGGACGGTGAGAAATGAGGCGGCGGTGGGCGGGGTTGCGGGGAGCCGAAGAGAACTTGAAGAAAGAAGGCGGCGGGCAATAGGGGTATGAGTGCTTTTGAGGAAGGTTTCAAAAGAGCCTCCGGGCAAAGTAAGAAAGGGTGCTCTGGAGAGGAGTCCAGCCGCCAGGGCCAGGCGCCCCGCCGGCGCTGGGAGGAGCCCCGCGTCCCGCCGCGCCTGCCCCGGGCCGACTGCGCGTGCGGCGGGGGTAGAGGCGTCCGGCGCACCAGGAAGTGACTTCCCCGCCGCAGCAAACCAGGCCGTCCGCTCGTCTTTTGGTTTGCCGCCTCAGCTTTGTAAGAGGATTTATTGGTTACCGAGGAAGGTAAGGTGGGGGGCGAATAACCCGGAAATCCCGATTTAACCCTTGCAATACAAAAAACTGCTTATTGCGCCAAACTGCCCACTGGGCGGGGAATTGAGAAGTCAGGAGGAGCTGGCGACGGGATCCGACGGTGGCTGCCACAAGGTCGCGTTCCAGCCCCGCGTCCTCCTGTGTTCTAACTCCCTCCCCTCCAATTTTTGGCTTCCCCTAGCCCTGCAGCCTGCCCAAGTTGAATGGTAGTCTTTCCTACCGTCTCCCTTTTGTTAATGACCCTTCCTACGGTTGACACGGTGGGCCGGACTTGTCCAAAGAAAGGGGAATGGAGGAGTATGGTTGGGGAAGGAAGGACCTGACTACACGTGGTTTGCAGCTGGGACACAGCAGTCAATCCATCTGCCCCTCCAGTTTAGCAAGGAACTGTCTGGTTTAGCAAGGAACCGTGTCCAGGGCCTGGCCAACTGAAGGAAAGGTGAACACTGAGGGCGAGCAGGATCATTGTGGGTGAACATTTTGTACCAAGGGGATCCTTGGTCCTGCGCGAAGCTACCACATAGTTTTTTTTTTTTTTTGAGACAGAGTCTCACTGTGTTGCTGGAGTGCCATGGCATCAGCCTAGCTCACAGCAACCTCAAACTCCTGGGCTCAAGCGATCCTCCTGCCTCAGCCTCCTGAATAGCTGGGACTACAGGCATGTGCCACCATGCCCGGCTAATTTTTTCTATATATTTTTAGTTGTCCAATTAATTTCTTTCTATTTTTAGTAGAGACGGGGTCTCGCTCTTGCTCAGGCTGGTTTCGAACTCCTAAGCTCAAACAATCC
>CAUYSK010048606.1:0-32066 GCA_963575035.1 Avahi laniger | reverse complement strand
TATATAAGAATTACATCTATTAGATATTGGGCAGGGGGGAGGGGGGAGGAGGGAGGAGGGGACGGGTATATGTGTACACAAAGAGTGCAATGTGCACCACGCAATGGGATGGACATATTTGAAACCTGGACTGAGGGGGGGAGAGGGGGCAAGGGCAACACACGTAACCTAAACATTTGTACCCTCATATTATGCTGAAATAAAAAAAAAAATATTCTGTCACAAATAATGACTCTTAAAACCAAGCAGTTCTTTGAGGATAACCCCTGACTCATGATACTCTTCTGTCCCCAACACAGGGAATGTCATAGAATTGTTTCATCTTAAGAAATTACACGTAGAAAATATTATTCAATCTTCCAAAACCTTATTTAAATAGTCACTGATACACCGTTAATTGGTAACACTGTCATCTCTTTAAACTGTGTATGATTTTGCCCCATTTATAAGACACTTAAGACTACTATGAATGTGAAAATAATTTAAATACCACTATATAATAATGACAGTCTACTACTATAAAAACATATTAAATTAGCAGAGCCCTAGGATGAGGTTCATATCATGGTCATCTTAAAATTATCTTTGGTGCCTTCCTCATTTGATATTTATTCAAATATTTGGTACTTCCATAAATATTATATATTTAATGAGCAAAAAATGAGCCCATAGTTAAAAATAAGATTATAATGAGATGAATTATTAGAAAAATTTAAAATAAAGTTGGTATTTTATAAACTGATTTTTAAATTATTACATGCATTCATGAACCTGTATATATTTGGCATGAATAATACTACATATAGTTTATATTTTCACTCACAGACACACACAACAGACACACATAAAATAGATGTTATTTGAAATATTTTTCCTAAAATACGTAGGAATGTTATTTTTAAAAGTTTTAGTTAGCACAATTAAAGAGAATCTGTGAAATTCCCACAAAACCTCACATGCTGCTTCTCACACAGTTGTTTAGCTAATAATTTGAATTGTTTAGAATAAGGATAGCAAACAAAAACGAACTAACAAGAGAAGCTCAATAGAAACTGCATATGACAAGAGGAAAACAATATGTATGAGAAAAGGACCAATCAGGAACACACATTACAAAAGAAATTTCCTAAGAACAAGACATCAGAAAAATAAAAAAAACAAAAAAACAAAACAAAAAAAAAACAAACACTTCATCCTCTATCACAGTTTCAGAGAGATATCATTCATAAATTCTCTTGGGAAAAAAAGTTCAAAGAAGAAAGCCATAATTTTGAGATGATTATAAAATCAAGGAGCAGGTAGACTTTGTAAACCTAATGTTCTTGATAATTATTGGAAGCTAAAATTATTTAAAAACACAGAGAAACATGTCCTGTTAAAAATCTAGAATATGCTTCAATAAATATAAAATCTTGGTCAGAGAAGACTTGAAAATATCGAAAAGGATGAAATGAAAGGATAGAAGATAGAAAATAGAAAATTATTATACCATACATCACTGAAGTGGAAGATAATGGTGACATAATAAATCCATTATTGACATTTTCCAATTAAATATAACACATGAAGGAGAAAAACATTTAGTGATGTGATAAAAATGAAGGTGGCTTTGAACCTTCAGACTGAAAAGACAGATTATATTACAAGAATAATATAAATGTAGTAACATTAAAAACACAATCAATGAGAGATCTTGTGGGGAGGGTGGTTACATAATGGAATGCAGACTGTGACAAAAGAACATAACTATATTACAAATGTATGGCATAACCCCAGTTAAAAGAATATGGAAAAATGTGCCAACCTAAGTTACTTTGGTAAGTGATATTTTGCCTGGAAAAGGTAGCATTTAATATGAAAGAAGGTGTACATAAACATTGGATTCTCTTTCTTAAGGTCTTTTTTTATGGAGATGTGGATTAATAATTCTGAAAATATATATATTTATATATTATATTTTACATGTTATATTGTGCACATTTTATATATTTTTATACACATATGTGTGTATGTATATATATATTTATATACACATATACATGTGTGCGTGTGTATGTGTGTGTATATATATACACACACACATAAAAACATAAAAAATGAATGGTGAATGGTGGGAGCCAGTGTTCTCACTGCTGAAGAGTGAGGCTTAAGTAAGAAAATTGTATAAGGCTATAATTAAGCATGTTATACTAGACTAGATTCAGAGACATCAGTGTAAAACTCATGTTAAGCTTAATAAAGATAGAAACATATACAGACAAAAATATAGATATGTACATATACATGAGTTAGTACACAATTATGTGTTTGTTCTGTCTCCAAAGAATCATAACCGATAGAAAAAAAAAATATATATATATATAGAGAGAGAGATTTATAGTTAGGAATTTGCTCAGCAAGATTATGGAGTTTGACAATCCCCAAATCTTCAGTTGACAAGCTTGAGACATAGGTAAACTGAGGGTATAGTTCCAGTCTGAACAATATTTGACAAGTATCTGCCCACCCTGTGGCCAAGTCCACACATAAAATTAACCATCAGAAATAGCATATAAAATGGATGGGAAGAAAATAACTTTGCAGTAGTGAAATCTGGCAAACACTACCTAAGACAGGTGATCAACATCAGCAGTAATAAATCACGATGATACTATGTACACTTGATGTGATGTGTTGAAAATGTCACTTCACCTCTGTGGTCATCTTCCACAAAACCCATAACTCAAGTCTAGCCATGAAGTCAAACATTAGACAAACTAAAACTGAGGAACATTCTAAAAAATATCTGACAAGCACTCATCAAAATTGTCAATGGAAACATAATAAAAGTTTGATAAATTGTCACAGATCAGAGGAAGCTAAAGAGAAATGAAGATTAATGGCATGTGGTACTCTGAATTGAACTATGGACCAAGTAAAGGACATTAGAGAAAAACTAATGAAATCTGAGCAAAGTACGGAGTTTGATTAATAGTAATACATCAGTGTTGTTTCCTTAGTAACAAACATACAGTAATGTAAGATGTTAACAAAAGTGAAAACCGAATGAAGTCTTAAAGGAACTTCTTTCTGTATTATCTTTCCTTATTTTTAAAATCTAAAAAATTCCGAAATAAGATGTCAATAAAAACACACAGAATAATAATTACTAAAATACATTCTGGTAAATCACTTCATTTTGAAGAAAGGGAAATAATCTTACGGATATCCAGGTACAATTTGACTCGCCACAAACTTTCTCAAAAAATACTCACTGTTTAAAAGCTTCCGTTCTTAATGCAATGTGTTCAAAATCTGAGAAAAAAAGAATTTTAAAACAAGAATTTCAATACCAAAAAAATTACTCATCAAGTGTAGAGGGCAGCGTATAATTTACACAATATGCAAACAACGAAAATACATTTTAAACATACAGAAATCCATAAAAATGCCTAATGCACAAACTTTCTTAGACAAAAATATTATTTTCTTATGTGACCAGTTAGACAAGCAGTGGTTCAAACTTATCCCTGAATGGAGAGTCCATGATAAACGGCACAGTTTGACAAATCTACACATGCATTATAAGCAATTATGAAAATTGAAAATCAACAGCATTTAATGTTAGATTTTTTGGATATTTAAATTTTTAACATCAACAATAGAATGAAAAAAGAAAACATAGGGGAGAATTAAAAATGTACGTAATTTTTAATGATCATAAGTAAATTTTAAATTGAAATATATATCTTCAACTAGGTATTAACCAAAACTGCTCATTGTACCCTATTTCTAAAGCCCACTCAGGGCCATGCTTTTAATCAACCATCAATTAATAGGAGGCACGGCCTTTTTTTTTTTTTTTGGTACAAAATTTTTAATTCATTTCTAAGATATTTGTGCATATTAAATCACAGAGAAAGAAAGAGATTACTTATTGCTCTCAGTTGGACAACATCTTGAAGTGCAGACATCTGGCTAATCATTCTTGCAATCTGCCACTTTACTTCCCTCTTCATAAGCTGATCTTTTGATCTCTGTTATCCCTTCAGAAGTATGTTCCTATGAGTCTATCCATCAAATGACAAACTTCTGGCCTTATTAATATTTTTTGACAGGCAGACACTGTCTAACCCTGCTAACCTAGCTAGAATCTTGTTTCTAATACTCCTCAGCACTTGATATTATTTCTTCTTGTCTCTGGAATTCACATATGCATCCGAATCTCAAATACCTACTTAATACCAGGCCAATTACACACACACAAACACACACACACACCCACTCATTCTTTTAATGGGAACTTTGGATATTAAAATTTGCTGTAGTGGGTGAATACATACTTGTTTATATAAGTTTCAGTGTAATAAAGTGTTTATAGTAATAATGCCAAATAAGAAATGTTTCAGAATTACCAGGCAAGGAAGACATTATTTCAGACTATCGCAATCTGGAGAGAAACTGAACTCAACTCCTCTGAAACAAAAGATGTAAGGATTTTAACCTGCTGAGGTGATCTAGGGGAAAACACATTGAGTGGAATTTGGTCAAGTGATCAATTAAGCAATCTGAGTTTGCTAATGTTTGCTTATCGAGGTCAGGCTCCCACTCTCCCACAGAGACTGCAAGATAGGGACCCCCTTATCCACTTCAATGATCGCATGGTAAAGGATTGGCTTCCAGGTTCTGGAGAAAGACTTTTCTGGGTTGTAAAACTATACCAGGTAAAAATTTACATATCAAAGAGCATAGAAAGAATCTGTAGTTACAAGTTTTTAAAGTAAATTTTTGGCCAGGCACAGTGGCTCAGGCCTATAATCTCAGCAATTTGGGAGTCCAAGATAGGAAGATTCCTTGAGGCCAGGATTTCAAGACCAGACTGGGCAACATAATGAGATCTTCACCTGTATAAAAAAATTTAAAATATCAGCTGGATATGGTGACACATGCTTGTAGTCCTAGCTACTTGGGAGGCTGAGGTGGGAGGAACGCTTGAGCCCAGAAGTTTGAGGCTGTAGTGAGCTATGAGCTCACCACTGTACATCGGCCTGAATGACAGAGTGAGATCCTGTCTCAAAAATAAGGAAATTAACTTTTAAAATAAAGAAATGATGAGCCAGGGTCCTAGTGTCAGGAAGAAGACTGTCTGAAGTTTAATGAAACTCTAAATGGTATTAGAATAAATATAAATTTTGTGTGCATTGATATCCCTGTATATAGAATAGTGGTTTTTGTTTAGTATTTATTATTAAATGTTTGTTGAGAATGAGTTTAATACTGAAATTTTATATTCCTACTTATAAAATGTATTTTTAAAATGATATCAAGAAATTCAAAGTTTTAACAGATATTGGTATATATTCTATACAAAATATTTTACTAAAATATATGTGAGTGAATGAAAATTTTCTCATTCATTCGTTTGTCTATGTTTGCTTAAACTCATTGCTTTTGCTTTAAAATCGAAATTTTGAAAGTAATAGTATTCAACTTATGGGAGGAAAATGCAGAAAAATATATAGTAACGAATACAAAAAATAAAAACTTTGTGTGGATGATTTAAAAGAGCAGAAATTTGGTAAGCTATATGAACTATTGTTTTAATCATTATTTTGAAATTTGAGTAGAAAAAGGGGAAAAAGTCAATGTTTTTTTGTGCATCTGTTAGCGAACCCTAAATGTCAGTCAATCTGATTCCTACTGATGTGAACTTTTCATTAACATAGATTTTCCCTGAGGACATGAGTTGTTCTCATGATATGATGGGCACTTTGACCAAAATATAAGCTGGACATAGGCACATAGAGAATCTGGAATGGAAATCAGGCCAAATAGTATCTTGAGCCTTTATTAAACATTTCAAAAATTTAGCAAATACAGAGAATACAGAAAAGTTTGTGTTCTGACCACCCACAGCCTTAGAGCCACCATGAGCCTCTCAGGTTGTTAGATTACTTAGTTGATAATACAAATACAAAATAAACAAATTGCTAAGTTTTCACATATGAGAAGACTCTTTCCACAACATCCAGGTAAACACTGAATGGACATAAGCAGAAATATTTCAGAGCAAATAGCTAGAATAGACATTCACTAATTGAAGTTAGAACAAAAACTATTTGGATGTAGTATAAGGACCAAATCAAAAGTTCTCCTTTATGGAGTAGATGTCTATTTTATATTCAAATGGAGATGTAGTTGTGGGTATGTATGGATACAAATTAAATTCACACAGTAACAAAAAGATATTTAAGTTTATTCACTAAAAATAGAAATATTATTAATTACAGATATATAAGAAAAAATCATATATGGAAAAACGTAATATGGAAAACTTAAACCAATAGAATGTATAAAAAGTATGATGAATGTAATAAGAAAGCATGGTAAATAGAACACATGAAATTAAATGGAAGAACTAAAGTCAAGTATGAGGAATCAAAACAAATATTGTTGTATTATCCAATAAAGACACAGACTGCATATTGGTCACACATATAACAGACATGATTTAGCTATATGCCATTTTCAAGTGTTTTTAGTACTCATTTTTAAAGAAAATAATATATTCAAAAAAGAACAATATAAAAAAAATCCAATATGAATTTCCCCATCATCCTGATCCCTAGGATTCCATGTCTTAAGGACAAACAAGTTATTAATTAACTGTACTTTCTAAAGGTAATATATAATACATATAAAAACAGATATGTGAAGAACAACATGGGAATTAATAGAGACACACTTAAAACAAGATGACATATATATATATATATATATATGAAATGAAGAATTAAAAGAGATATACAGTTGACTCTCAAACAATGCAGGGGTTAGTGGTGATGACCTCTCCCTGCACAGTAGAAAATCTGCTTATAACTTTTGACTCCTCCAAAACTTAAATACTAATACCCTTCTATTGACTATTATGGACCTTAAAAATAACATAGTCAGTTAAAACATATTTTGTATGTTTTATGTCTTAGATACTGTGTTATTTACAATAAAGTAGGCTAGAGAAAAGAAACAGCCCTCCTTAGAAAAAAATAGCATAACTGAATCTAGAATCTTTGAAAAGTTATTATAGCAAGAATTTAACTCAAAGTTGCCCAATATAGGAAGAACAAAGAAAATAAAACACATTCCTAAGGAAAAAAAATCAACTGAAACATTGTCACAAATATTAAAAACAGCAATTGAGAATTTCAAAATTACTGTTATAACTCCTTTCAATTAAGTTTAAAAAAAATGAATTCATAATGAAGAAAAAATTAAAAAAGACATCATAGCAAAAACCAGAAATGATTAAAAAGAGACAAAATTTAAATTATGGAACTGGAAAATACAATATCTGAACAAAAAATTTACTGTATGGGACTTATATTAAAATAGATATAGCAAAGGAAAATACAACTTAATTTGATGATAGATCAATATAAAGTATGCAGTGTAAGAAATAGCAATGAAAAAGATTTAAAATAAACAGAGAGTCAAAGAGCTTTGAGATAATGTCAAGTGAGTAAACATGTGTCTAATTCGTGTTACAGAAAGGAAGGAAAATATACTAGGGTAAAAAAAAATTGAAGAAATGATGGCCAAAATTTTCCCAAATTTGATGAAAGCTGGAAATCTACTATTCCAGTTTTATGAATATTTGAATATTTCTACTTCATCCTCAAAATTGTCTTAGATTGGACAATAAATTATATGTAATCTCCTAGATATAAGACAAAAATTTGCATGGAGTCAGCTTAGATTGTTTATTTCTTAATTTGCAACACAAATGAAATATACATATGACCTAGGATGCATTGAATATGTGAATGTCCAATATACAAAGGAAATTAATTTTCCACTAAACTCCACATTTATTAAGTTGAATTAGCTCCTAGATTATATGAGATACAAACTATCCCTTGCTGGTTTTGAATAAACAGAGGTTTATGTGTCCTGAAAAAACATTTTTATGACATGGTGAAATGCGAAGGCCAAATTTAAGGTTCATATCATCTAACCATAATGCGGATTTTATTTCAATTTTAATTAGTCTTAATACTCCTTTTCTTGTCACTTAAACAGATTTTGAAACACTATTGGAATTAAATAATTATTCTGTTTCAAAATTTGATGGCACAGATGCTAAATACCCTTAAACCATGTTTCTTAAAAAATAAATAAATAAAAAGTGGGACTGAAAGACCTTTTCATTATAAGTCCAACATAACGAGTTTTACTTTTGGCATTGAGAAAATATATTTTTTGTGTGTTCAACACCAGATAAAACAGATCAATTAAATTTTTTGCCCATTTTATACTATTATTATTATTTCTAAGTAACTAGACTGACATTCAGGGTAACACATACTCATTGGGATCTTCTGAAGAATAAATAGCAGTGGCATCAGTCCCGTGACATATCACATTCTTATAGCAGCATTCTGATAGAGACACTGAGTTAGAATGACAGGTAAAATTGACAGAATATTGTTGATATTCTGACGTTTTCTCTCCTCTCTCTCTCTCTCTCTCTCTCTCTCTCTCTCTCTCTCTCATACACACACATTCCATCCCTGTCTCTCATATTATATGCTGAAAATACATATTTGAAATACTGATAAGTGGTGCATGATACAACTCCACAGTAAATAAAAGGGAATATTGATTCAATGTCAATGCCTCCAATTAAACTTGTTTTTATATGCAATGCTGCTAATGGTAAGAAAATGGAAAATAACCTCTTCAGTACAGTAGAATTTCTAACCTTAAAGTAGAAAGAACAAGGGTTAGTAAATTACATATTCAATATGAGATAGTCTTTGATAAAAATGACAGTATTTTTTATATAACCAATGGAAGTCAATTTAGCACATTAGACATTGTTATTTTTTAACTAATAAATGTTACAGTAAAGAGAAATGTAATAGAATGTTTATTCTGTAATGCATTTTAGGAAAATAATATAAAACAAACCACGATAGTAAAAAATAAATAATAGGATGTCTCTACATCAATCTGAAGAAATATACATATTTGTGTATGTATACTTTTCAAAGGCAATAAATGCCTATTATTTGATTGAGAAGAGATCTAACAACAGATATTCTGAATCTTTATGAAAATATATGTCATATTGAAAGATATTGTTGAAAGACAAAAGTTTTATGTAATCCAAGGGATTTATATGGTTGGATGGGAGGATAACCAAAGATGGTAACCACCCCAAATTACCCTATTAATTGAACTCATTTCTAAATATATTCTGAGCACAGTCTTTCATAATTCTTAACAAGCATATCCTAAAATTATTTGGAAGTGATAAATGGTTTAATATAGATATTCATGAAGAAGAAAAGTAATAAGGGGACAGGGGACTGCTTTGGCAGATAGTCAATACTATTCTAAATTTATAATAATTTGAAAATGTGCTACTGTGAAGATTAATTAATAAATAAATGGGATGAATAGTTAGCCCACACAAAAATCAACATATAAATTGTAGCATGTTATATGATGGAAACAGCATTCAAATTCAACAGGAACATGGTTTGACCATTCAATACATAGCTTTCAGACATTATGGAAGAAAAAATAAAACAAGTTTTCTATCTTACACTATAAACAAACATACAGCGTAGATAGAAGATGACCTAAAATTAAAACGAAGTTCAAAAACATAGATAAAAAATAAAACAGGAGACTATCATTATAACATCAAGACAAAGAAATAACTATTAAACATCAATTTCATATGCCAAATATTAGTAAATGACTATATGACATTTTTTAGAGTATATCTGTCTAAATAAAGAAACTATAATTTGGGGGACAATAAAAGAGTTTTTTGTTTTTCTGTTTCATTCTTTGATTATTTTCTTCTCTTTTGACTAAAAAGCCTTATATCTATTTGTTGATCAAGGCCCAGTAGGAAGAAAGATTAATACGGTTACAATTTGCCCAAGAGTGAGAAAGCAATTTAAAAAAAAAGAGATAATTGAGGGGAAAATCACAAATATTCATAAGATACATTCATTTCAACAGAAATTGTTTAAACAGAGAAAATTATTTCACATAAGTTTGAAAAACCTTTTCTTTGAACCTCATTTTTTTTTTTAACTTTGATAGAACTATGCTATTCCAACACAAATGTATCTTATGGAATAAACTTTTGGGCACTGATTTTTGGTAAATAATAGCAGTTAGTCAGAGTAAATGTTAACTAACACTAATTTATATATTGTCTCATTATTTGGGAAATAAAAAATGAAGCATTGTTGTATACTAACACATTATATTATCTCTGTAGACTATGCTATGATTTCCATGTGTTACACGCATAAGGTTGTAGAGAATAATTTTATCAAGATTTTTCTCACATTTAAACGAGAAATGGACTGCTATATTTGTGGAAAATAATAAGGATGGAAAATAATTCTACCAAAATGTTGCATTGTGTAATTGTTAATGAGTCACTATAAATAGTGTTTTACCTTGAGCTCTCTAGAAAAAGAGACTGAGTGTAAAATTTACTGACAATGCCGTGTTGATAAATGCAAACCCAGGGAATGTAAAAGGAAGTGAAATTGTAGTGAAACAGCAAATATTGAGAGCAAATGTAATATGCTACATTAGAGGTCTCATTGCTTAGTGTTTGTGCAGGAGCACAACCTGCAGAAGTACCACAAAGCACTTCTCCATAGAGGCTACATGAAATTAGAGGACCTCAAAATGATCTCTGGGAAAGAGGAAAAGGGAGATTTATTTTTCCATCTTTTGTCTTTTGTTAGTTAAATCTACTTCCGGGGTGTAACTATCTTTCGTGCAAGACTAGGGTCTGTCCTTTTCATAGGTTCTGCATGTGGATACTTCATGTCATGTGTGTAATAGTGGTGGTGACCAGAAATTAATAATTAAAGGAACAACATGACACTCAGACCAAAAAAAGAGCCATGTGTCTGATTCTGGGATTAGAGTGGGGTACAGGGAGGCAGGTAGGGCCAAAGAAATCTGGGGTAAAATGTAAAGTGAGTCAGTCTACCTAGATCTCATGTGGCAACAAGCCGTACTGGCTTTCTTTGGAGGCACGGAACAAATCCCATCCTCGAAGTTGATGGCTAGTCGCAGTCTCCTAGAATGATTTAAAAGAAGTTAACGAGGGAAGCTATGTGCTCCAGTGGTGCAGTTGATTCTGGTGCTCGTCAGCTCCCTCTCCCTCTTTCATCAACCTCTTTAGATTTGTCCTTCAGTTCAGATGGTGTGTATAACTTGCCTGCAGACCTTCAACTTCAAGGCATCGGAGCCTGTTAATATCTATCCTGTTAATTTGAAAGCACTGAAAACTATTTCAGAGAGATTATGATAATAGGATTTCAAGCTGATGATTTTCAAAGCTTTGCTTTTCCTCTTTAATTTGGTTCTTTCTATTTTTCAGTTTTGCTTTGTAAGTAATATAAACATATTTTTCTATCGTGTCTGTATAGTTGTACTTCCAGATTAGGTGTGACACTACATATTATTTAAAAGTCCTTACTCATTATTTTTATATCTACCTTTGGTGTCCCAGATGAATTTCAGTAATGTTCAAAGCCTAGACTAATTCTTTAAACAGAAGGCTAATGGCAGTTCACTAAACAATTCAGAGCCAGTAAATCTCACAGAGAACAAACAATCCAGGTTCACAAATTGTGTGAATTTTCAGAATTGATCCTTGGGACCGTATTTGTCTTTGGATAAAAATTCAGATTAATTAAAAAGATAAAATTGGATCATTCCTATTGTAATTCATTGTTAATATGCCTTAGTATTAAATAATTAATATTTGAGACATTTTCTAAAAAAGTGTGTAATAATAGATTAACTAGGAAGTATACAGCTTTAACTAGAAAGCATAACACTAATTATTAGTAAGAAATGACTATATTTAATTCTAAAAGTATTTCAAATACTTATGTAGACAATCAATAGAAAAATATAATTGTCTTCTATTATACTTTCTATATAATTAATCTTAAGAGGTACTGAGAGGTGATCATGTATGTCTCAATAAATTTCTTGAGTGCTTGGATGTTAGCTTCAATACTCACATATTCTAAGTCCATTTTACAGATATCAATAGTTCAGTAATATTAGTGCACATCCACCGTCAAACAGTGAGTAACTATTTAAACCTAGATCTTTTGCCAACAAATTTATAATAAATGCCATTATATTACTTTGTTGAGTAAAATACATGTTCTCTCTGATAACTTTAATATTTAATTTAATCATAATTTTACTCTACTATTCTACCTTTTGACAGGACTATGATAAAGCACTTAATAGGTTATTTAATGTAAAACAATTACATAATTTCAAGTTTTAGGCTTCAAATTGCTTGTCATAGTATTTATTCACCACAATCAAGAGAAGGAGGTTCAGACAGATCTGGATTCCAATTCTAGCTTGAACATTTCATGGACAAGTAACATACACGGTGGAGGTCTTAGTTTACTTTCCTGAGATGTAACACTTTGTAGTGTAAGATGATGCAGAGGTGAAATTCAAAAGAAGCTAAATCACAACTATCCTGCTCCTAAATATAATAAACAAAATTATATGGTGATAGCACATGGAATGGACATATCTTGTTACATAATTTTTTGAAAAATATCAATTTGAATTGAAGCAATTAAACGTGGACTTAATGAAGTTTAAGCTAAAGGACACCTTCCTTTTACGAGCACCTTTCAAAGCTCTCTGATTAAACACATGCATTTTGAATTAATTCTATGTCTTAAAGAAAATTCTCATACTGTAAAAAATTTAGAACTGGTAAAATGTAGATATGCCCTTTTTCTTAAGATAGAAAGTTTTGGAGTGATGCTGACGGCTCCTAAATTCATTGTTACTCACCAAAATCTTTAGCTGTGAAACTCCTAAGAATACTTACATAGTCTCTGTATAGGGATGTAACGAAGTGGAAAAACCGCCTTTCCTTTCTTCTCGTAGGTTGTTAACCAAGAGACAAAAGTTATGAAGGAAATGAACAACTGAGCCTGACTACTCTCTCTAATAGAATTGAAATTTCTTTACCCATGCTGATTAGAGAAATGATCAGAAATCTGAGGGAATTCAGTCTTCAGGATAAACTTCCCTAAGTGGTAATAATCTGAATATGGTATTCTTCCCCGTGATACTTGGCCAGAGCTAAGATCTCTTGCCAAGGACTACATGGAGGGTACATTGAGTTCGTTTTACTCTACTTTCTCACCTTTACTTTTGCTTCCTTTTATCTGTTCCCCGGGATCTCCCTAACAATCAGACTAAGTAAACTTTGATACAGTAGCTCCACTGAACTGGGAAGGGTGTTCTAGAAAGCACTGATTCCCTTCGTTCAATTCTTCCCCTGGAACAATCCACCAGTCAATGGCCAGGTGGGTGATCTCAGACATGGGGATCATTTCAATGTTGTGGGAGCCTCGGATGAAAAGTTCTGGCAGTTTTAGGGACCCTGGTGTCAGGGAGAGGGAGGAGGGAAAGGCTAGGCATGGAGAAGCACTAAGTAAGTTTCTTTACAGTTCCCCATTTTCCCTCCTCCTTTCCATCCCACTTAAGGAGACCTCAGCAGATGCATCTAAAAAGATTTCTCCCCAAAGAATCAGATAGAAAGACCTAGGAGTGAAGACTCCTGGACTAGGAATGCATGTAAATATATGTAAGAATATGACCAGCAGAGGTGTCCGAGTCCTTGACGCAACTCCCTTCAAAGATTGCAATACGTGTGCTTTGCACCAAGATCGGTATGGGAGGGCAGCATTCACCATGAGGCCTGCCAGGTACAGCGTGTGTGATTGCCTACAGTTTGGCCTTAAAAGTCAAAGCTTTTAACTGGGAACCAAATTCCTCATGAACCAATAAATGTAAACAAGTGAACGAGAAACAGGCTGACAAATTATGGAAATATGCTCAAGAAAGAAAGAGAGGAAGAGAGAGAGAGAGAATCTAGTATGAAAATAAAAAAAAATAGCTCAAAAGATAAATTCTTCAGAGCATCTAGTACTATGTAACAACTTAGTATAAAAATAAGTTAAAAATCACACTTAAAGTAGCTGTAGGTAAGAAAAAAATGGTAAAAGACTTAAATAATACTATGCATATTTTTTGCTTCACAATTTTCCTTAATTTTTACTCTAACTTAAGTACACTAACACTCAAAATTATAAGATTTATCATTACTCAGAGTTCAAATTATTGAAAAAACAGAATTCCAGCCTAAAGATACAAAATAAGGACCACATTAACATCGTTGTAGCTAAGATAAATACATTATAGATGACAAATAACGGGTCTAGAGAAAATAATATATTCAATGAACTGACAGACATCCAACATAAGGATAATTGGAATACCTGAGAAAGAGAACACACAAATGAAACAGCACATATATTTGAAAATAAAGAAAAATAAAATCAATGTTCTGAAATGAACACTAAATTTTCACTACAAAAAAATACAGGGTGTGTGTGTATGTGTAGTTACTGAATGATAAATACCTGCATGTATCTATGCACACACATAAATATGCAGTGAATGCATTGAAAAAAGTTGTTCAAGTATCTAATAAGAAGAAGAGGAAGCAATTCACTTACAAGGTATGGCCGGTGTTACACAGGTGGGCCTCAGGTTTACTCAAAATATCATTTTATCTGAGTAGAGAAGATGTATCAATCTGTACACAATGTCGAGAGTTTCTGTGATCCATGAGGTTATTCACTTAGAAACATAATAGACATTAAATTTTCAAATATGAAACAGTTGTGAAAAAAATGATAAAATTGAATTTATAAGATATAAGTCTAATTACTAATCTAAAAAGGAATAACAAGAATGTCAACATTTATACTATTTAACATTGAAATTAATATTAAATGGCTGGTAGAATATTATTTAAAATACAGAACGTGTTTTTCATAATGTTCTAATTTAGCAATGTAATTTTTAAGGGTTAAATTCTAAAGTGAAAGAAGGTGTTGGCAAGAAGTAAAATGCTGATTTTATCTTCTTTCATAATAAGAAATCTGTATACATTATTTTATGATCTATATAAACATTAAACTATTTATATGTAAATATATATATATAATAACAAAGTAATGCCAGCCTCTTAATTTCATACAATCTATTTTTTTCTTAACCACAGAAGGCTGTCTTAGAAAATAACATCTCCTTAGGTAACATTTTATAATTTTCTGCATCACTTAAGTTCTATGTAATAAGTATGTACCAATGTTTCAAAGTAAAAATAAAACACAAATAATATATTGCTGCATGAAAAGAAAAAATTACCTCATAATATTTACAACTTATTTACTATATATAAATATATATATAAAATAAAGAAACCCTCTTTTGATTAGGATCAGTTGTATCCATAATGATTTTTTTTCCAGTTGCTAAATCAGATTATCATAAAAATGGCAGTGAATATTTTAAAAAGTAATCATATAAGTGAACGTGCACTAGAGACTTGATTTAAAGCTGAAGTTTCTATTTTAATTAGGCCACTAATTGTGAGCTATCTAATCTTTATTGTATAAAATATACTCCCAATGTACGCTCATGATTTTCAGGTTCGACATGGAGTAAACGTTTAAATTTATGAAGTATTCTGAGAAAAAATATTAATGATATTCACTCATATATTTTGTCATTATTTTACCTATACGTTTCTTGGTAGTTTGGTGTTAATTCTATCAATAATTTATTTGAAAATCAAAATTTTTTCACAGAAAAATCTATGTTCACATCAATATTTGATCAGTGTATGCAGTATTTGATTAGTTAATTAAAATAAGAATACAACTGTTATAAATTAGGAAAAATGCAATGTATACTTGGGAAACTATCAATTCAATTTATAAAATTAAAAGTGCACAAATGATAAAGAAAGTGGTTTCAAGTGCTCAGCATGCCAAAAGATTAAAAATATTTCCATATTCCACACAATAAGAAAGGAAAACAACAGTAGCGGAGAGAGAGAAAAAGAGAGCATACAACAGTAAGATAAAGTATGGGATGCCCTGGCACAAAAGACCTGAAGTAATTTAATGTTTGCTCAAAGCACAAAAATTATGTTATTTCAATCCACTTGTGAAAATGAAAGTGTGCTTATACAGAAACCTAAATCTTGATATAGTTTTATATCCTCTTTACAAATTTAAGATTATGAAAAAATTGTACAGTCAATAATATGTTTAAAACTCAAGTTTTATTATAATTTAAGCCATTTGAATGATGAGATCCTATCTAAAAAATTACAATCTAAAATTGAACATTTTCATATGGGATGCAGAACAAGGAGAATGCTTTCTGGTTGGTTGATGGGTTATGTGTGTCGATGTCTGGGGAGAATAACTATGATGCTGTAATTTATGTTCCAGTTGCTGGGGCATAACCTACATGTTATTTACTATTTTTCCAAAACCATTTTTGATCACTTATGAGGCTAAAACAAACCAGACTATTATAAAAAGACCTATGTTCAATGGAACATACCTATTTTTATGAAGTATGTGGCTCACTAATTATGTATAAAGAAAAAAACTAATTGTGATAATTTTCTTTAAAAATAAATTCCCATTTCTAAACAAAATCCAAGCAGTGCTCAGATTTTTAATATGGAAAAATCAGTATTTTTGAAATACAGGTTGAGAATCAGAGACAGAGAAATAGACTCCAAAGGAAAAAAGAATGATTTTCCCCTACATTCAATTTTTCTGTGCCTGTCATCAGAACACCTATCACTACAAATTATACTACAATAAAAGACATTTTTTTGTTGTTTTACACTAACATGAATCAAATGATAAAAGATGAAGAATTCTTTTAAAAGGAAGTCTTTGATAAAAAGTGAGAAATCGCTAACTGTGGAAAAAGGAATATGTCTTCACTTTTCACAAGGGCTCCAGTGGGAAAGTTTATAAATTCCTATTTTCACCAAGGAGGCAAGAGACAAGAGACACAGAGAAATATCCTTTCTAATCCCTAACAGGATGGCAGAGACTGAGAAAGAAATGATTGTCTTGTAAACAGTAGAGTAGTTTTCATGTAAAGCTCACGGTCTAACTTCAAAAATAATTACTTTAAAATTTTAGTTCTTTTATGCCATGGTTGAGATACATTATATATTGAATATATTTCTGAGAGATAACCTAGTATCTAAATTATATATATATTGGAGACAATTCATGTACAGAAATAGCATTATGTAATTTTACATATTCATTAAAAAGTCAGCGAGTTTTTGTGCATCTACTATGATCCTTAATGGAACTTGCAATTAATTCTGAGAGACAAATTTTATACTTATAGATATGTGTAATGTAAAATTGTGAAAAGAAATTTGAAAGAAAAAATAACAGGTCATAAATCAGTAAATGATTATGTACATTCTAAAGAGTGAATTTTTCAAACAATAAATCCTGCATTTTATAGAATGAAGCAGTAGCATTTTTCTTAGTATATTTCTTATTTATCAAATTCCTACATTTTGATAAGCTCTATATTTTACCAATAATACATTACAAATGCCATTTATCTTCCCTAATGGATAATACAAATTATAGATTCATACTCCTGAAGGAACTGCCAATTACCTAACATTGCTACCCCCTCTTTTTCACAAAATTGACAATTAACACTCAAATATTTACTGATATGTCAATATATGGAATAACTTGAAAATCACTCTTATGTTTATATTCACACAACACACAAACATATACAAAATTTACAAAAAAATTCATAAATATTTTTGCTGTATCCAAATATTATAATGTATATATAAATTAATAAAAAATAATTCACTAATATAATGAAAGCTTTAATATTATCCACTGATTACACTATCCTGGACAAAATTTGTATAGGCTTTTTTTATCCATAAACTTACTGAAAGATATGAATGAAGTAAGTCAAAGTGACTGGTTCATTAGTGATAGCCTTGTTAGGTTAAAAAAAGAATTAAAGAAAAAGTAGAATTTGTCAACAAAGAATTCCTATGAAAGTATCTTTGGTAAAAGGCTGTTAAATAGTATAATACATTCATAAACATAAGCAGGTATTTCAAACATGAGAAAAAACAAAGCACTATCAAGAAGAATGAGAGATTTTTGAGAAAGCATCACAGGATTTCTTTATGTGAATTTTATAATTATTAATATTAAACATTCAATGTAACAGATGCATCACATCAGACAGTTTAAAAACTGTGCTGGCTGTGAAATATTTCTAAAATTTGCTAGTGGGTATGAAAATGTTTATAAATTTTCATAATTGTTTTATCTACAATGTTACAGAATACATTTTTCTTTCCACCAAGTGTCAACTTTTTGAATCTAAATTTTCTTGTATAACTCTTCTCAAGTAATTTATATCAAGTAATTTCATTATCTATTTTATGACTCTCTAGTGACAGGAAAAATATAGATGATAAAGTTGCATAATATAAATAATATTTATATTCTTTCACAAGCAAACTCTTTAACCAAGTGGCCTGTAACTTTTGCCTGTATCATTCTGCCAATCATTTATTTTGTAGTTCATTAACCTTCTATCATTGATTTAAATTATCCCACCATGTGATTACTGGCCTATTCCTCTTGCATGTCCTCTTCTTAACTTATATTCTCTTAAATATCTGATTCCTTAAAGTGTTCTTTTTTTTTCTTAAAAAAATAATCCCTCCTATTTTTTTCCTTTTTTACTCTTAATCTTGTTCCACCACTTTCCTAATTCAATTTATATTTCTTTGAGTAAAACATCAAAATGTCATTGTTCAAATTATATTATTTGGATTCTGATTATAATCTAAAATTTAAAAAGTTAAAAAAAGAAAAAGAAAATCTCATGATTGTTCCTCAAAAATGGCTATCATTGAAAATTATAAACTTTTAATACAGATACATTTAACAATTTCAATATTTGCTAAAGTTTGTGCTTAAAATGCTTATTCAGATACTATTTACAATGTTGTTTTCCTCATATATCTTCTTTAGCCACTGGATAGAAAATAGAGTTGACTCTTAAATAACGCATGGGTTGGGATGCTGATCCCTGTACAATCCTAAATCCATGTATAACTTTTGACTCACCCAAAACTTAACTATTAATAGACTATTATTCACCAGAAGGCTTACAAATAACATAAACAGTGGATTAGCATATATTTTATATATTATAGGTATTACATACTTTATTCTTACAATAAAGTAAGCTAAAGAAAATAAAATGTTATTAAGAAAATTAAAAGGAAGAGAAAATATATTTACTATTCATTAAGTAGAAGTGAGTCATAAAAATCATCACCCTGATCATCTTCACGTTGAGTAGGCTGAGGAGGAGGAGAAAGAGGAAGGGTTGGACTTACTGTCTCAGGCATGACAGAGGCAGAAGAAAATCAGCATATAAGTGGACCAGTATAATTCAAACCAGTGTTGTTCAAGGGTCAACTATAATTTAAACAATATGAAAATAGATTGACTTGTATAACAACAAGTCATATAATTGTGTGAAGTCAATGTTAATGAGATTTCACTAACTCAATGATATTGTAGAGGGCCCGAGTTCCTTTTCATATTCCAATCTGCCCTCTAAATCATTAGTGCCTTTGTCCCCTAAGTGGATTTTACTATGGCCAGATATTGGTTGCCAACAACAATCAGAGCAGTGCTTACCTGTCAATAGTCAGCATGTGCGACACGGCATGGGTGTGTGTGGGTACGTATGCATAGCAGTTCTCTTCACCACACCTTAAACAGTACTGAAAAGTTTTCTACTCTTTTACACAACTAGGCCACCAGAACTAAGATCTCTGCTATCTTTGGACTATTTGTCCAAATTATTTTCACCGGATTCTGATGATGAGTGCAAATTTATAAACTTCTGTAATTAGAGTTTTGCTCACATTCACTAAACATAGCTCCTAAAATGTTCTATTTTGTTTCTATGTATTGATATGGTTTGGATGTTTGTCCCCTTCAAATCTCATGCTGAAATTTGATCCCCAGTGTTGGAGGTGGGGCCTGGTGGGAGGTGTTTGGTCATGGGGCGGACACCTCATGAATGGCTTGGTGCCCTCCCCTTGATAATGAGTGAGTTTTTGCTCTATTAGTTCACATGAGAGCTGGTTGTTTAAAAAAGCCTGGTACCCTCTCCTTTCTCTTGCTCCTCTCACCATATGACGGCTTCTTCCTGTTCACCTTCTGCCTTGATTAGAAGCTCCCTGAAGCTCCCACTGGAAGCATGCCATCTGCTGGTGCCACGCTTCTTGTATAGTCTGTAGAACTGTGAGCCAAATGAATCTCTTTTCTTCATAAATTACCCCATCTCAGATATTCCTTTATAGCAGTGCAAAATGGACTAACACTTGGATAATTCCTAATCTCCTTTCAAATTAAATCTAAATACCTCGATCGGCAAATCAATTCTTCTCTCAGGTTGAGTTTCACAGGAAACAAACTCTGAGATAAATTAGAATGTGGGAAATTTTAAGGTCAACTTGTGGAAGAAAAGTGGAAATAAAAAATTTTTTTTGCAGAGAAAAAAGCTGTGATGTGATACAGTTGCAGTGAAAGCCAGAGTCAATTTCTTGGAGAGCTCTGAGGCTTATATGGCCCATCGTAGTTGTTGGGATAAGGTGGCTGGATCTTCATATTCCTGTGTTGACCAGTGACAGTTTGCTCTCCTGGGAATGAGACTTAATCTCAGGCAATTTTATTAATATCAGAGAGCTGACAGCAAAGTGCTACATGACTATAACGCAGTCCAAGCAGGTGGGGGAATATTTCTGAAGGAAAAATTGGGTGGCACGCATTGTCTTTTGCAACTGCTTTTAACCACACTAATTCATCTTTGGCTTGGTAATAGATACCTGCTTTTCAAAAATGTGCTTGCTAATGTAAAGGACAACAGCGAAAACATCAAAATTCACAAGTATTTATCTATTAAATCATTTATATTCTAAGCCAACATTTACTTTTTTCTATAAGTTTTAAATGTATAAAACAATGTTTATATCTTGAATTTCTTCAGTACTAATGAATTCACTAAATAATATAGTATTTCCATACTTGATAACAAAGCAACTAAGATTTTTCTGTAGCTTTTTCACAGAAAAATGTGTTCTCTACCGAAATGGCCTATAATATTCTTGAAAATAAAGGCTGTCTCTGTTCCCATAATTCCTAAAATAGTATTTAGAAATGTGTATAATTACGTGTGTGTGGGCATGTGTGTGTGTAGATAAACAATAGAAGCATAAATGTAACGATTCTATTTTGTTTCATTATTTATAAAATGTACTGCCGGATGATTAAATCTATTAGCTTTATTCCTTTGTGAAGATCTCAGATACACGATACAATAATGCCTGAAAAAGAAAACTGAATAATTAGTTTGAGAGATACAGTTATATTCTGTATTTCTGACTCTCGCACCCCTATTTATGACTCTCATTATCAAAATTCCTTCTGGGCATAGGGGTATTAGATAATAACCAAGGCCATGTGAGGAGTGTCATGAAGTATTGAGGTCTTGTTAAAAAATCAGCACAATTCAGTCCTCGACAACCTCAGAGAAACAAACTGGGTTGCCTCCTTCTCCAGGACTGGATGTAGTAATCTAAATAACCTTAATTATAGTATATACAACCCAAAGGCTAAGCATGATTAAAAAAATTTCTATGATATCTGGATCTATTAACCTGTAGATAGATTGTTTGAATTTATTTTCCTCTTACATTTTGTCATTTTCAAGGACTTTATTATATAATAATTGTCAAAATTCATCTTCTTCAATATCCTTTCTTAGATATATTAAAACATTGAATTTAGAATCGTAATTATCTTGGAGATATGATAAATTTTCTATCATTTTTTAATTATACTGATTTTCCATTATTATATATTTTGTTCAAAACAATAAAAATGATTGTACCATTTGTTAAAATTATGAGTGAAATAAGCCAACTAATTTTCATAAATTTATTATTTTCATATTATAATCAAACATATATGCAATATGCATGATACATAAGCTTTATTGATATACTACATGTATGTCTGTAATGAATAATTTTCATCCATTATCAAATATATGTTTTAATATTTTGAAATATCTTAACATTTGTAATATTTATGGAGATTTTTTGTTCGAAGCACATTAACAAACATCATATTAATGCATATAGCTAATATAAAGTATGGATTAGGTGTTTAGATCAAAATGTCACTAATTATGATGTCCTTGTATTGATCTACTTGGTCAACTTATTTGTAATTTATGAATTGTTATAAGTAGGCACTGTGCAGTCAAAGTAATTACTCTTACCTCCTTGTCATTTAGTAGAAAAAATATAAAAGAAAGAGTGAACAGATCAAAGGATCAGTTTAGTTTTTATGAATTACTAATGTTCTCAACTTTAGATATTAATAACATGTAACTTATAGATTTATATCACATTGGTTATATTACATGAAATCTCATAGAACATAGCAAAACCAAGCATGGCAGTCAGAAATTCCCTTATTAAAGCACCCATAGAGTTCAATACATTCTGTTTTGACCAGACTTCTATTCCATCCTGCTGGGTGGGATACAGCTGGATGAGAGATGTATGAGGTACTCACATAAGGGACATTAAATATGCAGTAAACTACTTAAATAATAAATTCTACTATGTTGGATTTTGAATAAATTTTTATCCTAGGATAAAGCTGTCTTAAAGAAAGTTTATTATAAGCAACAGACACATGACTAAATTAACAATAAAACTCATCTTATAAAATTGTATGGACTATAAGAAGTACAATTGTAGCAAGAGTCTTCAGGAACCTAGGTTACTCTTAGATGCCTAGAATAACAATAGTCCTTTCTGTTATCCTGATATCAAAGTAACTCTCCATATTTGTCTCATGACATAAATTGCACAGAAAGTTAATGACTTTGGCTCCTTGTCTGTCAGTGGACTCTCTTCTTGTCTAAGTAGCTACTACTGAAGACCAGAACAGGGCATAATTGGAAACTCCGTTTTGTTTCATTGAGAGTCTGCACAATCCAAAGAAGCCCTGTGATTTTTTCCCCTTATTTATCATTGTCATCTTGATCTGCATTTCAATAATTCTGAATACACTTAACTTTACTAAAGTATTTACTTAGTATACTCCTCTCTGATAGCTCCAGCTATTCTATTGGTGGAAGAGCAAGGAAAGAAGAAATATCAGAGGCATGGAAACTGAAATAGAAATGAAGAAAATAAAAACATAGCGGATGAACTGTTTTTTTTTTTTAAAGATAAACATGTCGAGAGATCAAGCTGATTGATGTATGTGAATAGCTGGTGGTAAAGCAAAGAGTGCCGTGATGCTCTTAGAAGCCCAAGGGAACAGAGAGGGAAAGGAAAATAATTTATAATTATTAACAGTACTTTTTTTGTGTCAGGTACTATTTAATTTTATAAATGTACCGCCTCAATTTAATGTTTGTAACTAGTCTGTGAAGAACTAGCTCTTTTTATGTAATAATTTCTGAACCACAGATTCACTTGTGTAAATTCACACAGCTTTTAGATGATGAAGCAATTATTCAAACCTAAATGTCTTTAATTCCAAATTTTATACCTTTTTCAATGCTTCATAGAAAGAGTGTTAGATATAAGAATATAACAAAAAAGATAATACATTGATGTATACAGAGGTATATGTGCATTTATTCAGAAACAACTAGCAATGAGCCAAAACTCAGGACACTGGGAAACATTCATAGGAAAATGGAAAAATGGAAAAGAAACAATTGCAACATTGTATTCAACTGAATTCCCCTACAGATTTCTTAAGAGCCACCTACAAATAACTTGTTACCTTAAAAAGTAATCTTTAATATTCCGGTAATGATTCAATGTTAAGACAACTCATTAGAAAACTATTAATAATACTACTTGCTGTCCATCTTTTCCTGTGGACAAATGTCTACATGTTTGACATTATATACTATATGTATATATATTTACTTTTTACACATAGAACCTTCATAATGGGTACTTTTTAAAAAAATTATCCTTTAAATATTCCTGGGTCAGAGAATCGACATCATAAATGTTCACTCAATTCTTGTCTTATTGTTCCATTTTTACTCCCTCTTTAAGTAAATTGCACATTTAGCAGTAAACAGAGGAGAAAATATGATACTGATGTGAGAGCTGTTCCTAATGACATGATTTGCTCTCAGTCTCATTATTTTGTGAATAATAATGACAGCTAATTTAAACTTAATGCACAGACAATTTCTTTGAGTATCCACACCAATAGCTTTAGAAAGTCAATGATCTCAAGGCTGAGGTAAAGATCTCTAGGACAATTTAGGAAATTGTCAATTCACTGAGCAAACCTAAGGGGAAAAAAAAATTATGGAAAGACATTACAGAACCACAAATGAAAGTTTAGTTTAGTTCATAATGCATAAAAAACTTCAGTATTTCTATGTAATTCTAATATCCAGATGTATTAAATACATTTATTGCTGGGAGTGGTGGCTCACCCCTGTAATTGCAGCACTTTGGGAAGCAAGGGGGTAAGAGGATTCCCTTGAGTCCAGGAGTTCAAGACCGGCCTGGACAATATAGTGAGACCTCATCTCTACAAACAAACAAACAAAAACCCAAATATGATTGCCTGAGCCTTTAGTTCTTGTAGTCCTAGCTACTCAGGAGGCTGAGGCAGGAGGATCACCAGAGACTAGGAGTTTGAGGCTGTATTGAGCTATGATCATGACACTACACACTAGCCTGAGTGACAGAGTGAGACCCTGTTTAAAAAAAATACACTCATATATATATATATATATATATGCATTTAACATGTATGAAATAATATATTTTTTCTTTTTATTTTCTGTTGATGTTCTCTAATATGACATTATTATTGAAATATAATTGATGTTTGTAACTAAAAAGGTATATTTTATAGTTGATGGTGTTTTATATTATTGGCACTCTGAGCAAGGAAACTATTCTAGCTTCCGGTGCTATCATTTCTGTAGCTCCTTGATAATTTACCCTGGCAGATTAGGTTCATATTCCATAGCAGTACAGTAAACACCATGTTTATTGTCTTTCTCATATTTTTGCCTCTTCTACCCTTAATTTGAGAAGAAGATAGACTGATGACTTATACTGAAGACCTTTCTAACTGATGTGGACTCTTTTATATTGCAGAGGTTTGTTCTGGGAATTGAATGACAGTCACAGTTGCTTTGGCCTCCCAGAGTTCCCAACATAAACAGAGAAAAATAAAATTAAGTTATATATACAGAATAGTAAATAATAACCACTGAAAAGATGGGAGCAAGTATGCACTGTCTGAATGTAGGTGAAAAGAGAACTTTGATGATAATTTATGAGTTTGTTCCTCTTCTACTACACATAACGATATCATATCCATTCCTAGCTTAGCCTCTCACATGACTTTAATGATCCGATAACATCGATCAGCATGATGCCACCACAATCCTTCTTCATCAAATATTAAAATTAATTAAGTGCTTACGAAGTATCAAGTACTTTGGGAGGGTCAGTGAGTAACTGTAAGTACGACAGATATGTACTTCTCATCATAGTTATATCTAGAAAAGAAAGTAGATTATAAGAATGTTTAGCATAATAACTTTGAGGTACTGTGGTAGAAATGAACGAAGGGCTATAAACAGAATAACAGGCTTGCAATTTAAAACTTTTCAGAAGTGAGATTTAATTTTTTTCTCAAGTGTTAAAAGAAAAAAGAGCAACAGGAACAGAAAATGTAAACACACTGAGGTTAGAAAATACTTGAAACTGTGCCAATATGATTTGAGCATCATCAATGAGGCTTAGAGTGATGTGGTTGAGATTTGAAATGTAAGCTCATAAAATAACTATTATGAAGAAACTTGAGAGCCAAGGAAAGGAACATAGATTTAATTCTAAAGACAATGAAGAGCAACCTGTGACAAACTTTAAAGAGATGAACTACATAATCAATTTGTATTTAAAACGATAGAATTTACTGCTCAGTGGCAAAGCTTACTACTCATGGTATGGCCTGTGGCACAGTAGGTCCAACACCAACTAGGAGCTTGTTAAAAATTCAGATTCTTTGCCCCACGGCATGTCTACTGAACCAAAATAAACATTTAAAAATTTCCAGGAGACTCTTTTGTATGTTACAATGTGAGACACACTGGTTTAAGCCATACTTATTTGAGTCCACTAGTTTTGTGCCACTGTAGGCTAATTGTTTACTTAGCCTGCTCCACAGGTCTCTTCCTTTTTGTCTTTTTTCTGGAGTCTTTCATAAACTTTTCTTTATGCTTGGTGTTTACATGATACTATGCTTGGAATTGTGTAATAATTCCCTCAATAAACTTTGATGATATCTTCCTGTCCATTGCATTTTGTTTATTTATTTATCCTTCTTTCCAAAACTCCTATTTGTGGTATGTTGGATATCTGGATTTTTCTTTTCTATGTGTTTCCTCCTTTTTTTTTTCTTATTATTTGTTTGTGTGTGTGTGTGTGTGTGTGTGTATTTGTGTGTGTAAGAAAAAAGCAGCAGTCTCTTGCATTCAAGAAGTGATCTCACAGTGACAGCCCTCAACGTTGTTATAAGCTGGCCTAACACTCACTGCTAGATCACCTTGTTCTCTGGCAGACAGACCCAACTGCATAGACATCAACACGAGACAAGATCACTCTGAGACCACGATATAATGAGATCTAAACAATTTCACTGTACAATCCATGATATGGCAAACATTCCTTTCTCTCAGCTATCAAGAATGACTTCTGCTTCTTTACCAAGAACTGTGTTATTCTTCCTATAATCTTCCCTTCCTGTGATAAAATTTATTGAAATAATCATAGAATTTCTGCTGCTTCCAACAGCATCCAATCCAAAGTGGACTCCAACTTCCCTGCACACTTTCCAAAATGATACAATAAAAGTACAAATCTAACAGCAGATTCTTTCTAATGCTCTCTGACTGAGACTCCCTATCATTCCTATTAGTGGGTGTTTTCAGTCTCTGCAACTAGTAACTAATCTAACTGGTTCATCTACAGCTTTGTTTCCTGGTGGTCTTTGGCTTGAAAGCATTGACAGAATTATTCTCTTAACATGAACAGCTTTACTTTGTGAACTGGTAAACCAAAACTTAGAGAAGTTAATTTATTTCAGATATATTTTTCTTTTTATTAGAAATTATTTTCACTTTACACCTCTTCAGTGATGCAGGAGAACTCTGTCAACCTAGAAATATACATCCCTTTAAGCTTTGTCTCATGAAGCAGATATTGGCAAACCTTTTATGTCTTTCCATAAAAACATAAGTGTTTTTCTCTGATACATAGTGTTGTTACTTCAAGTTAGATGATTCTGACTACTTTCTTGAATGTGTATCCTACTCAAAGATCTTTAAGGGGAAAATGACTCACTTTAAAGTAGTTCCTCTGTTGATGGCAATGAATTTTCAGCACTGGGAGAGTCATGAGGAAGGAGTCATGGGAGATATTCTGGAAGATCACAACATATGGGCAGAACTTCCACCCCTTGGAGTGAGCATTGATACTGGTGACAGAAGGGTTGCATATACATCAAGCCATGGGAATGGTGACTCAGGAGATGTTTTATGTGCCATCAATTTCAAGTCACTAATTCCACTGATAGAAAAAATTATATGTATATATACATACACACGTGTGTGTATACATGTGTATACATATATATGTATCCCAAAACTGTTTTTTTTGATTCATTGGATAATTTCTTTATGCAAAAAATCTGTCTTTATGGCCCTTTTGGATGTCAATATTGAGGAAATATTTGATTCCTGTTGGGAATGCTGAAAGACATTTTTTTAAATCAGAATTTTAAAATATAAGTCACTAAATCATAACATTTCTGCAATTAATTATATCAATTTCCAGTATATTTTATTATTCAATATATGTGACTTTATGCTGCTCATATTGATTTATGCAAGTTTTTCTTCTTCATATTTATTGCACAGAATAATATTCCAGTTTTAAAGAAGCAGGAAAAATCTCTAGCTGAGTGATATATTGTATACTGCTCACTTGCTAATTGAACGTTTCATTGAATGATCCTTTTTATTTAGTGGAATTTAATTTCATCTCCTCAATGATCAATTAGCATGACTGTTGACATAAATCTCTAAGGAAGCAATACTTCTGCAAATCAGATTGTTTGTATAAATGTATATTGTGATGAAACAGTATGCTCACTATATTTGAGAAATGGTGAAAATGGCAGAGATTTAGAAGTTAACAAAACATGAATTTGTTTTATGCATTCCTTAACTAATAAAAGACATTTCAACATCTATTAAATATACTTTTCATCTTTTGTTATGAGATCTCTAAACTTCGCAACATGATGGACTAATAATTTTAAATTAATGAATTGCTAAATTAGACTCTTAGTTCGAGAAAGGATGATCATTTAAGCTCTTTTGTACAAGCCATCCTTGTGATGGATTAATCAATTCTATGCCTCTTCAGGCAATAGTCATATATATATATATGAAATATAGTCACATTATATGCCTAATAAGTAAATTGTAATTTATTGATTTGTTCAATTCCTACTTCGTGAGTGCCCATTCTTTATTCAAAATTTATCTAGATGTTACAAATTTATCAGGGAAGAAAACAGACACAGTTTAACCTCATGTATCATACAGCCTGATGGAAAAATTCAATATTTAGCAGCTAAACAATCATGTAAAAACTAAAATTTAATCTGAGAACTAACTGTTAAGATGAGATCAAAAGGATAAATAGCAGTCATCTGGTGAATTTAGTATAGGATGGGTGAAAAAAAACTTTCTTCAAAGGAAATTATATGAAGGCTCATATTTTAGAGAAAATTCGGCACATTCCAACAAGTAAGAGGTGTTGTTTTGATGAAGTGAATTGAGTTATGTAGAAAAAGATGTGAAAACAAGCTGGAGATGAGGACATGCACCAGATTGTGAGAATGATGTATGGCAAGGACAATGAAAAGCAGTAAAGTATTTTATAAATAGGTGTGACACATTCTGCGAGTGAGTATGACAGTGGTGTAGAATAGATTACACATTGTAGGGGAAAAATAAGGTCTAGAGAGATATGTCCTAGTTGAGATATGATAGAGGAAGGAATGAGGTGTTTACATGAGGATAAAAGGCAGTGGATGTTTTCAAAATACATAGGAGATAATCACTGAGGTCAAGTGGCAGATTATAAATGGATTGATGGATTGTGAAGCACAAAAAGATATTTAAAAAGTCAAACCATTATAATTGAACTGATGATAGTTTGGGGGTGGAGAGTCATTTATAATTTGGAATAAATGAAATGTCCCAGATTTTAGGATTGAGCAATTGGGAAAATTGTGCTAACATTTAATGAAACAAGAGTGCAGCATGCAAAGAACAGAATCATTTAAGGTTCATGTGGAACCATCTAGAGAAGAAACTATGAATGAATATTCTCAGAGGTGCAAAAAGAACCAAAAAAATTTGATGTCTGTTATATTAAAAACAACCAAGAAAGAGAAACCTTCAAGAAAGGGGATGCTATTAAGGTTGTCAAGTAATGCTAAGAAAACAAAAATGATAGATATTGAATTGGCACTGTATTTAGCCACAAAGAAGTCACAGATGTCTTTTAAAAAAGAACAATGACTGCAAAGAAGTAATAGTAATAATAGATTGGATGGGATGATGAGATATTGAATTATAAAAATAAGTTTATTGAAGAAAAATATTTAGCTTCAAAGAGTGTGTGGTAGATAGATGGGAGTAGGTATTATGCTAGTTTTAATTAAAGCAATTTGAGCTTTCTTAAATACTGATGAAGAAACTGTAATATAATTTGAATAAAAAGAAGATCAGTGAAATCACTAGCATGAAATTTCCATTAAGGAAGCTAACTAAAGATGGTATGCAAAGCATGCAGAACATGGTGGTGGTAAGAGTCATTAATTAGGAAGAGTGTCAGCTTACCATTGTGACAGGAGGATAAAAGGAGATGAATGCAAGTGCAGGGAAACCGGCATATTTATTGAGGAAACTCCCTGTGAATCTTTGTTTTCTGTGAATTAGGAGGTAAGTCTTTTGCTGTATATGCGTGTGGAAGGGGGTTCAGATATTTAAAAAGGGAAATGTGAAATAATAATGGAGCAATGTGAAATAATAGCTATTTCATACACACTAGAATGGTTAAAATTTTTGAAGACTAGCAAATTGAATGTAAGCATGATTGTGGATCAACCTGGATCATTGATACCCTGCTGGTCAGAATGTAAAGTGACACAATCACTTGAAATACCGTTCAATAGTTCATTTATTTTTAAATTTAAGCATAAGTGCCTGTATTATGATGCAACAATTTCATACCTGGGTATTTACACAAGAATAATGACACATAGACCCACAGATAGAATTCTAGGAGAATGTTCATAGCATTTATAATTAAAATTGTCGAAACCAAAAAAAAAAAAAAAAAAGAAAAGAAGCCAAATGTGCACCAATAGGATCATAGATAAAAGTTATAATACTTTTATACAATAAATTACAGCAATAAAAGGGAAGATACTACTATTGTGTGCGATGACGTGGTGCATCTTAAAGAGCAGTATGAGTTTGTCAAGAAAGAAAAACTTCATACAATATAATTTCATTTTTTCCAAATTCCTGTCATAGAAGAGGTAAAACAGATCTATGATAATAGAAATCAGAAAGTAATTGCTTCAACAGAATTGATAAGCATCTTGACAGTATAACTAAGAAAAAAAGGGAGATGACGCATTGAACAAGAACTCCTCGTTTCTCCTCCCCCTCTAGTTTCTGGGGAATTTTCTTCTCTATTTCTAAGAATTTGACTGTTTTAGATACCTTATATAAGTGGAATCATACAGTATTTGTCCTACTGAGACTAGCTAATTTTACTTAGCATAATGCCCTCCAGCTTTATCCATGTTGTTACAAACAGTAGAATTTCCTTCTTTATTAAGGCTATTATTCCATTGTATGTACATACCATATTTTTTATCCATCGATCAGTCAATGAACATTGTGGTTTTGTCCATATCTTGGCTATTGAGAATAATGTTGTGATAAACATGGGAAGATAGATATCTCTTAGTTAACAACACAGCTCTGTGCAATTCAAAACGTTATAAAAGAGTAGCTCTTATATTAAGCATTGTTGCCCAGAACATTTTTAAAAGGCATACACAAAAAATTTGGAAGTAACTAATATGTTTATTACCTTGATCATGGTGTTAGTATCACAGGTGTATGTATATGTTCAAGCTCATCAAATTGCATATATCAAACATGTGCAGTTATCTTGTGTATCAATTATACCTCAATAAAGCTATTACACAGAAAGCTGTGTGTGGGAAGGGAGGGAGAGGAGAGAAAAGAGACAGAGAGGAGACAGACTGCCCACATGGGTTCCCAGTGAATTCAACTACACATATAAGGAAATAATTACATCAGTTACCTACACTCTCTTCCCAGAGATAAAGACAAAGGAAATACTTTCTCTATGACACCAATTGTATTTTAACACAAAAACCTGAAAAAGACATGACAAGAAAAGTAAACTATCAATACCAATATCTCTGCTCATAAACATATTAAGAGATTCAAAACTCCTGAACAGAATATTAGCAAGTGGAATTTAATCATGTATAAAAAGAAGTATGCACCATGCACAGAGATGTCTATAGCAGCTTTATTCATCATTGCTAAAACTTGGAAGCAATGAAGATGTCTTCCAGTAGTTGTGTGGTTTAATAAACTGTGATGCATACAGACAGTGGAGTATTATTCATCACTGAAAGAAAATGAACTGAACTTCAAAACCCTGGAAAGACAGGGAGAAACTTTTAACGAATATTACTAAGTAAAAGAAGTCAATCTGAAAAAGCTACATACTATATGATTCTAGCTATATGACATTTTGGAAAAGGCAAAAGACAGTAAAAAGATCAGTGGTTCCCAGGAGGGAGTGG
>CAUYSK010048605.1:0-10339 GCA_963575035.1 Avahi laniger | reverse complement strand
GTGGCTCACACCTGTAATCCCACCACTTTGGGAGGCTGAGACGAGAGGATTGCTTGAGCCTAGGAATTTGAGACCAGCCTGGGCAACATAGAGAGATCCCATCTCTAAAAAAAAAAAAAAAAATTAGCTGGGTGTGATGACATGTGCCTATAGTCCACCTTTCTCAGGAGGCTAAGGCATGAGCATATCATGCCACTGCACTCCAGCCTGGGTGACAGTGAGACGTTGTCTCCAAAAAAAATTACTAAATTCATTAAACTATAACTATTGTTTTATGTTAATAATAACTAACCATTATTGTCCATTTACTATGTAGCAGACACCATGCTAAGCACCGTATGTATTAATATATTACCTCTTATACTCCTTATAACTCTATAATAAAGAGCTGTTATTTCTACTTTATAAATGAAGAAACTAAGATTCAGGTTAAATAATCTAGGATTTGAACATTGGTCTCTGACTTCCAAGCCTGTATTTTTTCACTGCACCACACTAGAATCAAAAAAATAAAAAAGACAAATGTTGCCTAAAATAGTAGGTTTTGAAGTCTTTAAAGTCTTGCTTAAGGCTAAGAAGGACAAATATTCTTTTTTTTTTTTTTTTTTAAGAGAAAGGATCTTGCTCAATCACCCGGGCTGGAGTGCAGTGGCACAGTAATAGCTCACTGCAGCCTTTAACTCCTGCGCTCAGGTGATCCTCCTGCCTTAGCCTCCCAAGTAGTTGAAATTACAGGCGCAAGCCACTGCACCTGGCTGTACAAATACTCATAATTCTTTTTTTCACTCAACAACAGCAACAATAAATTTCTTTTGCAAAGCGGGAAGTGAGTTTCTAATTTCATTTTTCACAAGAAAATGCCAGTTTTCAAGGAGTTAGAATCTTTACCTTATGGCCTTTGAAGATATTGCTGCTAAAAATTTAAGTCATATTACATTTTTGGTTGATTTATGTTTATCATTTCTTGGATGGATCCCATAGGTCAGTGGTCCGCAACCTTTTTGAAACCAAGGACCATTTTCATGGAAGACAATTTTTCCATGGACCGGGGTCGGGGGGTGGTTTTGGGATGATTCAAGTGTATTCCATATATTGTGTACTTTATTTCTATTATTATTACATTGTAATATATGAAATAAATAAGGAAACTAAGATTTTATATATTTACAAATATATATAAATTTATATATCAAATAATATATATGAAATAATTATACAATTCATCATAGGTTGAGGACCCCTGCCATAAGTCAAATGAAATTAAGTCATAAGCCAGCACAGGAATAGCAGGTATTTCTTTAGCCACTTTGCCTGCGTTTATATCACTCATTGATCATGGCTATGTAGTTGCAACCTCAGAATACTCAGTGTTGTATTCTAGAGCCATTACCAGTTGTTCAGAGTTGGTACTGAGGATAATAAACTTTTGATATTTCATGGCCAGGGGCCTTTTAATTTTGGTAACATTTTATCTCCAAATTGGATTTGATATATACCGTTTTTCTCATCAGACGTTACTTGTTCTTTTTAACTATTTATACACAAAGCCTTTTTTTTTTTCTTCTTGTTAGAGATGGGGTCTTGCTATGTTGCTCAGGCTGGTCTCAAACTCCTGGGCTCAAGGAATCCTCCCACCTCAGCCTCTGGAAATGCTGGGATTATAGGCACAAGCCACTGCACCTGGCCTCAGAAAGTCTTTTCAGAGAAATTGTACTTTTACTTACCTTCAGTCACATGAATAATTTCATTCTTTTGGCTCAGTATAATGTTTGGGTTTAATTGTAGATGCTTAAAATACTCTTCATTAATTTTGGTCAGTGAATTGTGCTTTTAAAAAATCATTGATTTCATTATTAAGTCTTGTTCAGTAAACATATGTTCTCAGTGTTTTCATTTCTCTTGTTCATGTTTCTAGGCAAAACATATACATGTTTTAAACTCTGAAATGGAATATTGATTGTTGAACTACTCTAAAATATGAATGTATTAGTATTTCAGAGGGACATCACAATTTTTTGTTTTTTAGTTCAGCTTGTTTAGATGATTTATGGATTATGCTATTTCTAAAAATGTTATTAATACTTTGATTTTAGCTATAGGAGCTAATTGCATATATCAAGAAGATACCTGAAATATACTGCTTACATTTTAAAAAGAAACTTTGTTGGTTTATTACTTAATATGGGTGTTCTCTTTCACATGATGAAATATTTACATGTGGTACTATTTCATGTGATGTTAACTGGGTCATTTAAGAGAATTTCTTAATTTTAAAGTACCCAAAGCCAGGTTCAAATAAGTCACACTGTAGTTCTTGAGTTGATATCCCATTGAACCTGTCAGTGTACAATTAAATTCTTGAAGAAAAGATACCTTTTAAAATTAGAATTATAGTTGTGGTTCAAGCCCTTTTTATATTGCAGTATGCTGAACATCACTACATGACTAAGTAACTTCCCTAATTCATCTCTTGTGTCTTTCTTGTCTCTCACTCTAGATTCTTTGAATGATCTACATAGTTCCTATGTAATCTTCTACCTCCTGCTGCTGTCAGTGGTAATAATAATAATAAGTATTTTCAATGTGGAATTCTATACAGGTGAGTTTTCAATTATTAACCATCTTAGAAATATATGAATTTATTTAACTAAGGGCAGACTCAATGCATTTTATATGTGAATGTGTATAACATGCTATGTTTTGTGTCAAAATTTTAAAATACAAAATCATGTGCTTTGAATGTTGTACCTTAAAATTTATTTGGGTGCTAGTTTTTCTGTTTTTAAAATATATTTAGATCTTTAGGACAAATATTGTGTGATACCACTTATGTGAGGTACTTTTAGAGAGTCAGATTCATAGAGACAGAAAGTAAAACGGTGATTACCAGGGGCTGAGGGAAGAGGGAAATGGGAAATTGTTTAATAGGCAGAGTTGCAGTTGGGGAAGATGGAAACATTTGGGAGATAGTTGGTGATGATGGTTGCACAATAATGTGAATGTATATACAAAACTGTATACTTAAAAATTCTTCAAATGGTAAGTTTTGTACATTTTACCATAATAAAAATTTTTAGACCTTTTAATAATTCACAGCTGATATTAAAGCTGTGATTTAGCAGAGGTATTATAAAAATAATTCCTTTATAGGGAAGACCAGGTGATTTCTAAGGTCTTTTTCAAATAAAATCTAGAATTTTCCAAAAAAAACCTTAAAAATACTGTTTTACCTTGGGAGAATCACCTGCTAGATTGTAAAACTTTTTATTTTTCTCAATTTTTCTTCTTCTTCTTCCTGCCTTTTTAGAGTCCTTGAGTCTTTCCTTAACATATAATAGAGTCTGTCCTTAACATATAATAAGAAGCTTTTTCTGACACTTTTTTTTTAAACTGTAATATTACCCTTTTTAGCTCTTCAGTACTTGTAAAATATGGTGTAAAATTTCAAATCCCAATTTTGGATGTTATGATACATATCCTTTTCCTTTGCCTTCCTAATTCCTCACTACTGGCTGGTGGGTCTCTATTTCCGTTCAAGCTCTATTCAGAACTTACAGCCACACTTGCAGAGAGTTCTGATCACTCTCCCAATACCTGTGTCGTCTTCTGTATGTAGATGTGCCAGATCAGGGCTCTCCAGCCAATCATTCTGAAAGTTTACCTAGTCACTTTGGCTCATTCCTTCAACAGCATTCTGTATACATTTACTATTTGCCATGCATTGCGTAGGGATAAGAGATAAATGATACGGTCCCCGCTTTCTCCAGGGGATCATAATTAATGGGAAGACAGTAAACATTAAGCATATTCGATGACAATACACTGGATAGAGGGGGAGCGTATAGGAGTGCCGCTTACCCAGCAAGGGGACTTCCTGGAGGAGACGATGCTTCAACCAAGTCTTGAAGGACGAGTTGTATTAAGTAGACAAAGGAGGAAAATGATGTTCCAGAGAGAAGATAAAACATATAAAAAGATTTGATGACATGAGAGGGTTTGATGTATTCAGAGTATTATAAGTGGGCATTTCTGGTTGGCTGGGAGAGGTGATAACAGCCTCTTCCCCAAAATGTAGAGCAACTAAGCCCTGTCACTTCACATTTAGTTTTCTGCCTCCCTTCCATCTCTTTACTTTGAGTATGTTAAAAGAGGAATACCTTTATAGCTAGGTCAGGGAACCCTGGGCTAGCTGTTTTCAAAGATAAACATTCCTCACCTCTTACCAACACTTGCCTGCCTCAGCTCACTTCTAGAAAACATTTTTGGATTATCAGAGGGGCATTATTAAAAATCCCCTTGTAAGCATTTATCTTAGCATTTAGTATTGTCAGTATTTACTTTGTGGTTTATTTTTCACAGATGAATTATATATTGACAGTTTCCAACACTAAAATAAAGATAACTTGCTGCATGGATGGCAGGAGCTATCTTTTAAGAATCATTGTTCTTTCATGGCACTTAGGAGAGTGCCAGGGTAGGCACTATTTGGGCTATCAGGAAATTTTAATTAAAAAGAAATGAAAAAATGTTAGTCATATTGTCCTTAGATTTCAATGCTCCAGATTCTTTGGCTTTTCTTTTTTGTGTATGCATTTCTTTTTATTCTTTTCTGAAATTTTTTTATCTTAGAATTTTTCTGTACCGTATTCTGGGTTTCTTCCTGCCTTTGGAATATTTGTGCAAGGATGAGAGGGAATAGTTTAGATCCTCTGACTTCATATGCCGCAGGTTATAAAGCTACAGTCATGTGTTTTCTTTGCAGTTGTGCCTTCCATCCCCTGCTCCAGACTAGCACTGATAGGGAAGATCATCCATCCTCAGCAACTCATGCACTCGTTTATTCATGCTGCAATGGGAATGGTGACGGCTTGGTGTGCTGCAGTGATAACCAAGGGCCGGTACAGTTTTCTTGTGGTTCCCTGCACTAGTACTGAGAGGTAATATTAAAATACCTATTTTTTCCAAAGAACCTTATTTAGTTACTAAGCAGAGTTAACCTATATAGGTTAATACTTTGTAGGCATTCTTTGCTTTCTAAATTTTTACAAAAGGTGCCTTTTTACATATTCAAGTGTTTTTGATGTTTTATGTGTGTTGAATTCAGCAGTTTTTAAAAGCCATTTGTTATGTGCAAGGTGCTATGCTAGGTGCTGTTGGATTTATGAGAGTGATTCAAACATAGACTGTAAGCTCCTTGAGAGTTAAGAACAGTAGAGAAATTAAGACAAGGACACAGATGGGTGTAATAGGAAGAAGAAAGTGAGATGTGCAGATAAAACATGTGGGAATTCAGAAAGCAGGGAGGGTCCACACATGTTCTTTGAGGAGGTGGCGTTTAGGTTGGAGTTGAAAGAAAGGGTAGTATAGAAAGAATGAAGAAAGTTTTTAAAATAATTGTAACTACATTCTTCTATAGTGCTTTTTATAATTTTGAATCTTATACAGTCTTGAACACATGGCATTGATATAAATTGCAAGTTTATGTTCTGACTTTAAAAATTGAAAAAGATTACTACTGGAATCGGGGTGCAGTGGTGCATGCCTGTAGTCCCAGCTACTCAGAAGGCTGAGGCGGGAGGATCCCAGGAATTTGAGGCTGTAGTGTGCAATGATTGTGCCTGTAAACAGCCACTGCACTCCATCCTGGTTAGCCTAGCAAGACCTCATATCTTAAAAAAAGTAAAGATTACTGGAGTGATTTTAAGTTCCCTATTTTCTGTTAACTTTAAACAGTGTTACATGATTACTATTGAATATTTGATTTCTTTTTGGCTCCCAGCTACTATTATATAAGGCAGGTTTTTTCCCTAATTTAATAAGTTTTCTTTAGTGAAAATTGTCCTGTTGATAAACATTAAATGATAAAGGACATCTGTGAATACAGGACTACTATGCATAAAGAAACCCCAACTGCTCAGTTGGGATCAGTTTTTTGGATGAGTTGAATCTTTTTTTACCTCCCTCAGTGGAGGTGGCAGTGAAGTTCCAGGGAGTAAAAAGCAGCAGTAAGCTACAAGTTGTTAAAGCAATTAGTGCCAATTATAAATACATTTACTGATGATCTCACAAAGTCTTTAGCAAAACTAATCTCTTTTCATCATCTTGTAACTCAGGATCTCATCTCTCATGGAGATAGATGGTAGAGTAGGCCCACAACCTGTACTCATTTATGAAAAATTGACTTCTACTGAATTGTGTGTTGGCTCTGTACACTCCCAGATATTTGATGATTATAGAGATTCAGGAAACTCTCAGAGTTTAAAAGCTTGATGTTCACCAAATAGATAAGATCTTTTGCTTACAATTAAAAGATATTGTAAGATAAAGATGATAGGGTAGTGGCTTATGGCCGTGTCTAACAGGGGATCCTTTTGAATTTAACTAAATATTCAGAACTTACAACCACAGCTTGCCAGCTGGGAAGCATCAGGAGTTCTTCAGTAGGAGTCCTTGCATTAGTTCAAACAGGTGATAGGCCCTGCAACCATCTGGGAGTTATCTTCTTGCCTGTGATACAACTCAGGTACAAGGAGAAGAGATCAACAACAGACATACATGGGGCACCCTGGTTTAAAGGCCTTGTGCCCCACAGGATCTAGTATCTATTATAGCAACTTTATGAACATAGCATCCAGGGTCCCCAGGAAGGAATACCCAGTTATAAGAGACAACGCAGAGAGAAGCCCAAAGTTATGGCATCTCTATCAGGTATATATAATTTATTTATAGTTCCTCTCAGTCCAGATGCAGCTTACCAACTTGTAAGCAACATTGCTTGCTATCATAGTAGGCATTCTTACCCTTATCAGATTTCCAGAGGAACAGAGCTAGAATTAACTAAAGGTCAGATTCTCATACTTCAGAGAAAATAGTTTTGTTAATCTTGCTCATGCTTACACAAAACAAGCGATCTTGTTAGAATTTGGGACATTTCTTAAGTGATTAAGTCAGAGCTTTGCCTTCAGTTAATATTGAACCTAAAACAGTGATATATGTCTCTGACTATTTTATTAACACCTAACTTTTCCCCTTCAGCTTAGATAGCCCTGCTGCACAAAACTGCTTAAATGAGTATCATCTTTTTTTCCTACTGGCTGGAGCATTTATGGGCTATACCTATAGCCTCCTGTATTTTGTTAACAACATGAACTATCTTCCTTTTCCCATCATACAGGTAAGATATCATTTGCCAGAATTTGTCAGAGTTAAAATTGCCTTGGTGTGTATACATATATAACTGGTCTTATTTGATTAATTCAAAATTTGATCAATGAAACTTAAGACTGAACTCCTCAAAATGCCATTTAGAGAGAAGAGCTTTGTATTCATGAGGCTTTAGTGTATTTTTGAGAGTTGTAGTTACTCTTTCCATTCTCAGAATACTTCTTTGTTCTATTCTTTTCCAACCTGCTAGGTGGTGGCCCTTTCTGTGACCTAGGCTGGCTAGGGGAGGATGAGGATGACACACAAAATACTTTCGTGCAACCACCAGCTTCTTTTTGAACTTAAGAACCTCATAAGCTTAGGGATGTGCAAATAATTTTAGAATATGTCAGTTACTGTTTCACATCCTTTTCAGAACAAGACAAAGTGTATGTAAATAAAACAATTTCAACTGGTGGTATAGTACACTGGTATAAATTTTTAAAAATCTTATCTAGTAGGAGTCATTCCTGGATCTCAGAAGCACCTCCTGTGGTAGGAGAGAGAAAAATTGATTGAGATATCTCAACCGATACATCAGTGCTCTCCCCCACCTGTTTCCACTATTCCTTATTGCACTATTATTTGCTTCATTCCTGGTCTGGCAGGCTGCGGACTGGGCATTGGAGCAAACATACTAGAACCAGTCCCTTCCCACTAGGACCCAGTCTGGTGGGGAGGGAGGGATGTGTGAACAAATGATGTGTCATGGGAGTATAATATATGAGAATGTGATGGATTAACTAAAGTTTTCATGTGCCTGTTACATCCATGAGAAAAAGCTGATGAGAATATATACACTGCAGGGAGATAGTGCCCACTGGAAAGGATCTGGCCCTTACCTCCCTGCAAACTGTGAGTGTATGAGAAGAAAAAGTTTTGTTTAGAAATTCTTCATATCTTGTTAAGATGAATTAAAAGCAGGATGTCAACTTTGCTACCTCAGAATTTCACAAGGGAAAAAACTCCAAAATCTTATGTAGAAATATCCACAATAAGTCATCTTTGATCCAAACATAATTAAGAACATAGAGAATAAAACAAGTGTTAGAGAAAAATGAAATACCTCAAAATACCTTGGTGGACCTCCGTGGACCTCAGTTGAAAATGACCATCTATTTAATATCACAGATGTGCAATAGAATGAATGTAGAAGAGGTCCAATAATTGACAATACCGATAAATTATTAGTTCTGCCATGTAATGTCAAATTTGTAAAATTTTAGTACTAAATTTTTCCTAATTTCTTTTGATAAAATTTTAGATTTATTCTTAGATCCCAAAAGTTTATTCTATGATGATAATGTTCAACTTTGGCTTCAGCTTCAACTTTGGCAGAATATTGATTTTTAACATTTGGCAATTCAGTATTTGGCCTATATACAGGGTGTCCCAAAAGTCTCCATACAAAGGAAAAATTTTATAAAATTTTGCAATGAATATTTTGTAAATAAAGGTACATTTAGCTACAATTTCCTATTTTCCCTATGTATGACAATTTTTGGGACACCGTGTATGTGCATGTATGTGTTGTGATATACACACAGACACACACACACATTTGGGGCATCTCTTGTAGCTATGAGTGTATAGTGGTATTGATCTGCCCAGCTGGGTGCAGTTCTCCAGCCTGGAGATGGTAGGAACAGGGGTTTTATTGATGCAGTGGAAGAATAGTGGTGTGAGAGAGGTGAGGATTTGACAAGAGTAGTTGAAATAATGGATCCTGGTGCCTGTCCGGGACCATGGTTTCTCATCCATTAGGTTTGTGTCTTCGTTTGCCTAGCAGGGTAGGTTTGTCTCCCCAGAAGACAGAGAGGGAGGGAGAACACCATAGCTTAGCCTTCTTTCATTAGCTTGAGGAGCACGGTACACAGTGTATGACTCCTCTTGTGTGTTTTAAGTTGCTAAGGGAAGCAGAATGGATTATCAGGAAATTGCAAGCTTGATGTGAGAAATCAGGCCCATTCCTTCCCCTTCTGACCCACCACAGAGCCATGTGATGATTATAGCATTTACTTTTTTTTTTTACAGCCAAGTTGACCAGAGAACATTAGACCTTAAAAAAAAATTTTATAAGCAATAACAGTCATTATTATTATATCATCATCACCGTCATTTTTGGTGCTACTTGTCAGTCAGCTTTCCAAGAGTATAGTGGTAACATTTTTATTATAAAATATTTAAATACTATAGATAAATTGAAAGTCCCCTTAACCACTCTGTGGCCAGTCTCAATCTTTGTCCCTGTGATAACCATTGTTACCTGTTCAGTGTATATTCTTCCAGTCCCTTTACTGTACATTTACATATATATGTACCTATAACATAATGTTTTGTGGGGTGGGGTTTATATAAGTAGTTTTATATTACTCATATTGTTCAGTAACTACTTTTTTCATGTAACCTATGAACAATTAGGTCTTTTTAAAAATTTCCTAATTTTAACCAATTTGCCAATTAGCCTATTTGTTTTTTTCCTTTAAACTATACTACCAAAACCAGTTCTATTGCCCTTATTGAATTCTTTTTTTTTTTTTTTTTTTTAAACAGAGTCTTGCTCCGTTGCCCAACCTGGAGTATAGTGGCATGATCATAGCTCACTGTAACCTCAAACTCCTGAGCTCAAGCCTTCTTCCTACCTCAGCCTGCCGAGTAGCTAGAGCTATAGGCGTATGGTTAATTTTTTTTTTTTTGGTAGAGACAGGGTCACTCCATGTTGCCCAGGCTGGTCTCAAACTCCTGGCCTCAAGCGATCTTCCTGCTTGAGCCTCCCATCTTGGCCAACAGAGTGCTGGGATTACAGACATGAGCCACCACACCTGAACAAATTGCCCTTATCAAATTTTTTTTTTTTTTTTTTGAGACAGAATCTCACTCTTTTGCCTGGGCTGGAGTGAGTGCCGTGACGTCAGCCTAGCTCACAGCAACCTCAAACTCCTGGGCTCAAGTGATCCTCCTGTCTGAGCCTCCCGAGTAGCTGAGACTACAGGCATGCGCCACCATGCCCGGCTAATTTTTCTTTTCTATAGATTTTTAGTTGTCCAATTAATTTCTTTCTAATTTTAGTAGAGACGGGGTCTCGCTCTTGCTCAGGCTGATTTCGAACTCCTGAGCTCAAACAATCTGCCCGCCT
>CAUYSK010048603.1:0-14373 GCA_963575035.1 Avahi laniger | reverse complement strand
AGAGCTAAAACTATAAAATCCTTAAAAAAATATATAAAATAAACCTCCATAACGTTAGATTTGGTGATGTCTTAGATATGACACCAAGAGCACAAACAACAAAATATAGATAAATTGGACTTGATCAGAATTAAAACCTTTTGTGCATCAAACAACAGTACCAAGAATGTAAAAAGACATGCTGGGCATGGTGGCTCACTCCTATAATCCTAGCACTTTGGGAGGCCAAGGTGGGAGGACTCCAGGAGTTTGAGACCAACTCTGAGCCAAGAGTGAAACCCTGTCTCCCCAAAGAAAAAATTAGCAGGGCATGGTGGTGTATGCTTGTAGTCCCAGCTACTCAGGCGCGCTGAGGCAAGAAGATCACTTGAGCCCAGGAGTATGAGGCTGCAATGAGCTACGAAGACACCAATGCACTCTAGCCTAAGCAACAGGGAGAGACTCGGTCTCAAAAAAAAAAGTGAAAAGACAACCTACAGAATGAGAGAAAATATTTGTAAATCAGGTTTGTTAAGGGTCTAGTATCCAGAACATATAAGGAACTCTTATAATTCAAAAGAAAGAGACAATAACTGCAACAAGCACATGAAAAGATGTTCAACATCATCAGTCTAGGGAAATGCAAAGCAAAACCACTTCACACCCGTTAGGATGGCGATGATCTAAAAGACACATGATTTAACAAAGGTTGACACAGATACAGAAAAATCAAAACCCTTGAACACTGCTTGCTGGTGGGAATTGTGAAATGGGGCAACCGCTGTGGAAAAGTGGTGGTTATACAGAATTACCACAGAACCCAGCACTCTTACTCCTAGGTTTGTACCAAAAGAACTGATAACAGGTACTCAAATAAATACTTGTATACAACTGTTCATATCAGCACTATTTACAATAGCAAAAGGAAGAAATAACTCAATTGCCCATCAATGGATGACTGAATAAACAAAATGTGGCTTATACATATAACGGAATATTAGCCATTAAATGAAGTACTGGTACCATGCTACAATGTGAATGAACCATGTTATGCTAAGTGAAAGAAGCGTGACATAAATCATCATGTATGATTCTACTTCTATGAAATCCAGAATAGGTAAAATTATAGACACAGAAAGTCGACTGGTGGTTGCTACGGGCTGAGGGACTGGAAGAATAGGGAGTTACTGTCTAATGGGTACAGAGTTTTCTTTTGTAGTGAAAATGTTTTAGACATAGATAGAGGTGGTGGTTTCACCTCCTCTGAATTGTAACTTTAATTTTTTCTTTTTTTTTTTTTGAGACAGAGTCTCACTCTGTTGCCCTGGCTAGAGTGAGTGCCGTGGCGTCAGCCTAGCTCACAGCAACCTCAGACTCCTGGGCACAAGCAATCCTACTGCCTCAGCCTTCCGAGTAGCTGGGACTACAGGCATGCGCCACCATGCCCGGCTAAATTTTTCTCTATATTTTTAGCTGTCCAACTAATTTCTTTCTATTTTTGGTAGAGACGGGTCTCACTCTTGCTCAGGCTGGTCTTGAACTCCTGAGCTCAAACAATCCGCCTCCCTTGGCCTCCCAGAGTGCTAGGATTACAGGCGTGAGCCACCGCGCCCGGCCTGAATTGCATACTTTTAAATGGTTAATTTTATGTTATGTAAATTTCACCTCGATTTTTTTTTAATTAAAAAAAAGCAGCTCGTGATCTATACAAAGAAACTATAGAAAAAAGGAAAGGGAATAAGTATATCTAAGAACACTCACAAGAAAACAATGCATCACAAGGAATGAAACTATAATCAATAAATGCTAAAATGCAGATAGCAGTGCTCAAGGGAAAAAAAAGAGGCATCAAACTATGAAAAGAGTCAGCTGTAGGAAAAGGAAATGGGACAGGGATATAAAAGTGTCTTTTTTCAAATAAAATATTCCAGAATGATTTAAGGCTAAATAAATAAATACTACTGGTAAGGGTGTGCAGAAACAGGAACCCTCATACACTGCTGGAGGGAATGTAAAATGGTGCAGCCGCTGTGGAAAACATGTTGGCAGCTTTTCAAAAAGTTAAACATAAGAGTTATCATATGACCCAGCCATTGTACTCCTAGGTATATCCCCAAGAGAATTGAAAACACATAAAATTCACATAAAAACTGGTAAACAAATGTTCACAGCAGCATTATTCATAATACCAAAAAGTGAAACAACCCAAATGTCCATCAACTGATGAATGGATAAACAAACTGTGGTATATCTATACAATGGAATATTATTCAGCCATGCTCCATGATGGATGAAGCTAAAAAAACAGTATGTTGAGCAAAAGAAGCCAGACACAAAAGACCACATATTGCATGATTCCATTAGTATGAAATGACCAATAAGCAAATCTACAGAGACAGAAAGTAGATTAGAAACTGCCAGAGGCTGGGAGAGGGCAAAATGGGAAAGTGACTGCTAATGGGTATGAGGTTTTTTTGGGAGGTAATGAAAATGTTCTGGAATTACACAGTGATGGTGGTTGCACAACCTTGTGAATACACTAAAAACCACTGAATATTACACTTTACAATGGTGAATTTTGTTACATGAACAAAATATTTGTTATATTTTAATTTTTTAAATGTAAAATAAAAAAAAGTTGGTTTGCAAATTGGTCATTAAAATTCAAATTGCTTTTCCTTTCACATTTGCCTGAAGATAGAGTGCTGAAATCACTGACATAAAAGGCAAAGTGAGAAGTGCATTACTAGCAACACTAAGCCAGAGTCTCAGGTTAATGTCATCTGCACTGGGATGCCTATATTGGATGGTTTGTATTACATACCTGGAGGGCTCCCCTTTCCAATTCTCAACTTAAGAAATAATGATTAAATTTCCCAAGTTGAGTCACAAAAGTTGTTTTAAGTCTTATCTCCTTCTCCACCTGCAAAGTACACCACGGTCTAAAAGTATCAACCTTCTCTCTCCCCATTCTCTGTTCTTTTCACACAGACGATCTCAGCTAGAGAAAGAGGAAAGCAATTTATTTAGCCAAATCATAAAAAAATGTAAATAACTGACAGCTGTAAACATGATTCCTTCTCCCTAACTCCTCCAAGTCCCTAGCCTCCAAATAAGTATTATTTGGGCAATTTAAGAAATCAAGTTTAAAACATTTAGGGATTGACAAAGGTTGCCTGCGAAGTGATATTTTAGAGCAAGAATGACACCAAATCAACATGATACTGGATAGTGGTATGCCCTAGACTCAACTTTCCTGAATTATTCCTGCTTTTTCCAGTATTGTACATTTTAAAATCCAATGATTCACTAGTGTACTTTTCAAACTACAAACTATGAACCATTTGCATCAGAATCACCTATGGTGCCTTGCCTACCCCAGACTTATAAAATCAAAATCTCTGGGGATAGGATCCAGGAAAGTTTATTTCCAAAGTGATTCTTATACACACTCAAGTTAGAGAATCACTGTTCTAAAAAGTTCAACAAGACAGGATGAGCCACCACTTTAGGTATAGATAATGTGTAAGATAGAGACGACACCTGTATTATGAAGACATGATGAGCGTCACTGAGTTTACTAGTCAGAACTAAGTGCAAAACACTTGCATATATGGAACTCGTATACACTACTCTATTAAATATAAACGTGAGGTGTTACACAACATCAAAAGAGTAAAAATGGCAGACATCCCAAAGTAATGGGGTAGTATTCAAAGCAAGGAGATTTTTTTTCAATGCATTGAGGAAAATATGTGAAAAAGGAAATTGTTTCTAGTCTTTATTTTTTTTGTGCTTGAAAAATAAAGGGCTGAATTTCAGCTATTTAATAATAAGGACATGAATTGGAGATAACTCTTCTTAAATCAAGTCAAAAAACTGATTCCTTGAGAAATTTCAAACACCAACATGCATGTGGCATATAACTGTCACTACGGGGATGGTTTTTGGTTAGCACATGTTAATGGCTTTCAGAAGGATGGAATCTTTACTTTTCTCCCCTGGCCCTATTTTGCCAACTAACAGGTCTAATGACTGAAATAAACTATTTTGTGTAAGAGAAATCCTTCTTAATTTTAAATTATTTATGCTGACACACTATAGCCCTGATTCTTTTACTGCTTCATGCTCAAAAAGCACTGAGAATTTCTTTAAAACGTATATGGAAAGTTTCTGGTCTGCAAGTAGGCAACACTTCCAAATTACTACAAAGATGATTTAATTTATATCATCTCCTCTAATTCTATTTACAAAAACAGATCAATTTTGATGATAAAAGTTCCAGTGTTCTAAAATATTATCTAGTTAGAGCAATATTTATTCATTCAAAATATTTACGGAGCACCAATTACATGCCCCAGACTGAACAAAATATGCTCAATAAAAATATTGCTCATAATCTACTATTTTTGATTCTGAGTCTCCAATCATTACAAATATTAAGTGTTACCAATAATAGAAAACGCTATTGGTACCAATCCCACAGCAGACCAAGGAAATTTGTTTCTAAAATAACTTTTATTGCTTTAACTATTTAAAAGCCAAAAAAAGTACAGATGTCTACGGTTTACAAGGTTCGCAGTGTTTGGACATCCACTAATATTATGAACAGTAAGTTCCTTCTTATAATATTTACACCCTACACTTTTATTTTGTAGCAAGATGTAGCGATGCATCTCATGGAAAATGATAGGAAAACCACCACCTTCTGAAAGAAAAGATACTGTTAAGAATTGAAAGCATTTAAAATCGATATATTAAATAATCTCTAAAATGTGCTTCTCTGAACCCTAATATTAATAAAGTCCTATGACTCCTCTTCAGTCACGAAAAGCAACAGAGAAAATGAAACTTAACACTTCTGTCACTCATTTATTTTCTCGACATTTATGCACATAAAAAATTATGAGTTATCTATGAGACCCAACATGAAAAGATCACAGAACCTGATGCCCAATTTAGGTCACGATCACAAAACTGTGGAAGAAAAAAACCGCAGCCTACGCCGAAAAACTGGATATTCCTTCCTAATACCTACAGAATTCCAGGTACGCGTGGGGATTTTTTTTTTTTAAACACTGCTTCAGCATTCTCGAAACCCGGAGGGGTTATACTGCAGGAAAACAGTGGCCTCTTAGCCTAGAAAGCGCGGTTCCAGAACTGACGCTGCAGCCCTTGCTCAAGGTAAAGAGGGAAACAAAACCCCCCGCCGCGCAGAAGCCAGCCCACCGCGAGCCCCGCGCGGCCCCGGCACCCCGCGTGTCCCCCAGGTGCCCTTGGAAGCAGCGGCCCGAGGACCACGCCGCGCCCGGTCCCAGCGGACTCCAGTTCCGCCCGCCGACCCAGCCTTCCCACTCCCAGCCGCCGGGGCCCGCCCCTCGCCGCTCGGCCAGGCCCCGGCTTCTCCGCCTCAGGGCAACACGGCCCCGGGCGGGCAGGCGCGGCGGAGCCGGGAGAGCCCCGGGCCCAGCAGGGCCCTCCCCGCACAGGCCGCAAGGCTGACCCCGAAGAGGGCACTGCAGCCCGGACCAGGCCTGCGTCCCGGGCTCTGGCCTGGGCGAGCGCCGCCCTCGTCGCTCACCTGCGTTCCCACTACGACGATCTGAGGCAGCTGGATGATGTCGGCGCCCACTGTGTTAAAGACGTCCTGGAGCTTGTTGATGACAGGAATTAGCGCCTCCATGACTCAGAAAGCACGGGACCCCCGCCCGCCCGGCCGCCGCAATGAATGGGGCAGGGGCCCAGAATTCGCCTCCTTCCTCCTCTCCTCCGCCCTCTCCTCGGGAGCCGGCACCCATTGGACCCGGCCCGCCCGCTACCTGCCCCCTCCCGGCAGGCCATGCGCCACAAGGGGGTGGGAAAGAACAAAGCCTGCCGGGAGTTGTAGTTCTGGCCCGGGGAAGGCGCTTGCCTACGGCTTCCAGAAGGCTGCGCGGCACGGGCGGGCCCCGAGCAAGTATGGAGGGGGTTCGTTGGGTGGGGATGTTTCCCCGCCTCCTGTCCAAAGGCTGGGATTGAGGCCAGGAGAGTAGGAGGGAGTGGATACACTCATGCTTGTCCTCGAAGTATGATGGATGTGAAAATGCCGGATGTAAATATGTATTAAGTACAGCGACGTTTCTCTTGATTATCCAGAGTGTCATTTCCTTATGAGGAGCTTTCTTAAAAAGGACAGGTTGGAAAAGTTTAATCAAAGAATAACATGGCCATGGATGCCCAGCTGGGTGCAAAAGGTCTGTACGCTGATACTAGAATGTGTGGGTTGCTATTTGCAAAACTGCATAGCCAGCCCAGGTTAGAACACTCGGCTTCTCCAGGATTTATGTAAAAAAAAAAAAAAGTGTTCAGAAAAAAATCTTACAATGTTGGAGTATTAGAGGGGAAGAGCCGAGCCCTTATTCTCTACATTCCTTATAAACCTTTATTTGCTATGGCCTGATTCTGGCAAAATAGAGATATGATAACGGCCTTACATGTTTTTTGGTAAGTATTCTATTTCTAAATGTTTTTCTTTTTAGACAAATAATATCTCTCTTCTACTCCAAACCTTAAAGGATTTCGTATCTCAAAGTAAAAATGGTGACATTTGAGCAAAGACCTAGAGCAGATGAGGGGGAAGTCCCCTTCCAGACTTTATTTTTCTCCATAGCACTTATATCCTAACACACTAGTATTGAACTTGTGTACTCTCCTCTCTTGCTAGATTATCAGCTCCTAGAGGACAGGGATTTCTGACCCTTTTAATCACTGATGTATCCTTAGCCCCCAGAAAGCGACAAACAAGATGGTCAAAATCTCAGTCCCCTCTCAGTTTATAATCTAACACAGGAGACGGGTGATGACGCCATCATAAATAAATGAGTAGGTGCTATGACTGTATTATGGAGTGCATAATAGGAGCACTTTTTTCCAGTCTGAGGGGGTGGGGTAGAAGTTCAAGAAAGACCTCCTAGAGGTTACTAGATTTAATCTCCATGAGGGCAAGAACCACTTACAGTCGTGGAAGTTGTGTACTACACAACTCCAGTCGGTACCATTCACCTGCACAGCTGGGCACAGCAGCCCTGGAATGACTTGGTTTGCTCAGCAGGACAAATAATAGGCACTTAATAAATGTTTTTGAACAAATGAATGAAATAAGCTAAAACCTGAAGATCCAATAGTGATATTTTCTTGTCAAGTTTGGTGAATATCCCTTTCTCTTTTGATTATTTTTAAAAAGAAAAATTTCAGAGACAAAATTTCAGAGATAAAAAGAGGAAAAAAAGCCAGATCTCCAAAAAACAAAGAGTTCAATTCCAAGTCTCTTATTTTCTACCACAGATAATATTACGGACTGGTGAGACATTACCTGCTTGCTTCTCACCCCTCTGTTGATGGAGCTTTTTGTTCTCTTCTAAATATTAATAGAAAACTGTGAGTAGTCTCTGCTCCTTCCAACAGGAAAAGGCAAACAAAAAGAGAGATTAGGCTCCTGGTGAAGCTTCACGGACATAACCAGTAACTACCTTAAAAGGTCCAGGTGCCCTGGGACAAAAATGATGCAACTACGACTGTTTTTTCCTACAACTGTCTATTGTGGCAACAATAGACATGATCTTTCCTCATTTGCTGATGGCAAAATTAGAAGAGCAAGCATACATATATTCCAGAAAGTGAAATGTTAAGAATTTTGCATGACATTATATATTTCCATGGAAATTCTGTTATCTCTTGGGATGGAACATCCAGAGCCTTGCATTAATGTGCATCTTTTTCTAGCAGAAGGAGAAAGGATCACATGACCAGTGCTCAAACGTCTCCCTATCACTACCACCAGCAATCAGGTTTAAGCAGGATGGTCCAGTAGCTGTCTATAAACTCTAGAGCATTGAGTTAATCAGGCACAGAAGAAAAGAAACAGGAAATGATAAGGCCTTGAGAAAGAGTGGCTCTAAGTTGATAATTTTTTTAAAAACATAAGGCAGGGCTGGGCACGGTGGCTCACGCTTGTTAACCCTAGCTCTCTGGGAGGCCGAGGCAGGCAGATTGTTTGAGCTCAGGAGTTCGAGACCAGCCTGAGCAAGAGCGAGATCCCGTCTCTACCGAAAAATAGAAAGAAATTAATCGGACAGCTAAAAATATATAGAAAAAAAACTAGCCGGGCATGGTGGCACATGCCTGTAGTCCCAGCTACTCAGGAGGCTGAAGCAAGAGGATCGCTTGAGCTCAGGAGTTTGAGGTTGCTGTGAGCTAAGATGATGCCACGGCACTCTAGCCCGGGCATCACAGTGAGACTCTGTCTCAAAAAAAAAAAAAAAAAAAAACATAAGGCAGGATACTCTATGCACAATGTGTTTCACTGAGGGGAAACAAAGCAAACCAATTTGGGTTTTCACATTTTAAGTTCAGAACATTTGTTTGTAGGAAAGCCATTTAACCAATAAGTCTTTACTCATTAAAACAGGATAATGTGTTCTTCAGCGAGTTGCTATGGAATCACAGTAAACCACTATCAGGTATTATCTCAAAAGGCCTTTTTAAAAACTCTTCTAGCCTAGTGGTGGTGCTTATAGTTCCAGCTACTCGGAGGACTAAAACTGGAAGATCACTTGAGCCCAGGTGTTTGAGACCAGCCTAGGCAATAGCAAGACCCCATTTCTACAAAAAATAAGAGAAAAATTAGCTGGGCATGGTGGCATATGCCTATAGTCCCAGCTACTTAGGAGGCTGAGGTGGGAGGATCATTGAGCCCAGGAGTTCGTGGCTGCAGTGAACTATGATCACACCACTGCACTCCAGCCTGAGCAACAGAGTGAGGCCCTATCTCAGGAAAAAAAAAAAGAGACTATTTGACATACTTGCACCCTCTACACATGTACACATATTGCCCTGTTTCTTCCTTCCTTTCCTCATTTAGTCAACACATATTTATGAAGTACTTATTAGGCTTCCTTTTTTTTTTTGAAAGAGGGTCTCTCTATGTTACCCAGGCTGGTCCCAGACTCGGGGTTCGAGTGATCCTCCCACCTCAGCCTCCCAAGTGGCTGGAATTACAGGTGTGAGGCACCACACCTGGCCTTTTTAGGTATCTTGATCTTAGCCAGCCATTATATTTTGCTGGAAGCCAAGGAGGAGCTGTGGATATGAAAGTAACATGCTCTGCCCACTTTGTCAATAGTGAGCTCACTAAAGACAGAAATGGTGATCTTATTTAGCTGGTTTTCCCTGCTACCTCCTAGGATGCTTGTTACATAATACCAGTCTACTAGACTTGGGTTTTCTTTTCTATTACTTGGAAAGTCTGGCATAACAAGAATTTAAGCAGCTCTGAATTAATTCAATTGCAACCAGGATTTGCAATCAAAACCAGCCAACATACAAGAAGCTGCCTTGGCATAGGACTCCTCACCAGAGTAGCTGCCAAAATTACTTACCCAGGGAGTAGGATGGCTTTGTTCTCACTTAAAATCCCTAATAAGAGGAAGTTTATTTTGAATTAAATTAATAACTAGAAATTAATAGTTCTTGAAAAGGGTTATTCAGACTATTTTTATAGCATGTGTCCAATATCATTTTATGCCAACATTTGATCTCAAATCCACAGCCAAGCTACCATTATCCATGCCTTCAAATCATAGCAGTGAGTGCTGATCTAATATTAATACAAAATATACTACTCTGATGGGGAAGCCTCTTTGTCATATTTTGGAAACTGCCCGTGTTTTGCAAAGATAATAAAGTAAACAGATTTAATCAATTTGCTACTCTCTAGGCCTCGAGCTTAACATACGCTGTTAGCAGGTGCAGGAAATTGTCTGCAGATGGTGGAGTGAGCCAGATGGTTCAGAAGACAGAAATTGAGTCTAGAGAGCTCCTGACAGCCCATTAGAGGGCAGTGTGACAACACAGTTAAGAGCAGTAAAGGCCAAAAGAATTTAGGAGTTGAGATCCAGTCTTGTCTCATCAACCCGGACTGTTTTCTTCCCTTTGCTCCACACCCACACCCCAGTGGAACACAGCCCTTCCTTTAATCCTCACACCATCAAAACGTGTGGCGAGCTCTGACTCTGGAAGGATAGAGTGATTTTACATCACAGCAATGAGAACAACTAAAATTACATGTTAGACGTCTCTTTTCTTAAATCTTAAACTACTTCACCTGGCCTGTTTCTGAAAATTTCTCATTAGCCTCTTTTCTCTACACCTATGCTCCAGGTTCCCAAGATGTTGTCTGACACTCTTAGAAACTCCTCAAATCTCCTTTCTCCTCTGTTTCTCGGGCTTCCTTTTGATCTCCCCTGCACCAACTCAATTCACCCACATTTTAGGGGAAGAGAAATTTAGCTGTCAGCCTTTGGTTAGCTACTCCTTTGGCTACTCCAAAGGCTCATCACTAGTTACTCGGGCGTTAGCAGCCAGGTCTAGTGGAGGCTTTGAACATCTTTCCTTTCTAATTCCCCAACCAGTCCACCAAGTCAGTACTGGGCAGCACCAGTCAATTTGAGTTTTAAGAGCCAATTTTCTAGATATGGCATACATATCTAGATGATTGGTAAAACACGTCAGTGATGCAACTAGTAAATGAGTAAATAAGGGAATATATCATAGGATACTAAATACAGTACATATACTGTGCATAAAGATTTATCTGACAGTTGACTTTTTGTTTCTTTATGATGATTTTCATTTATTCTAATTCCTCTTCAGTTACTGAATGTTTGACTAAAAGGATGAATAGATTGATGGTTGAATGAATGAATAATTGAAGAAAGGTTTTGCACATTCATTATACTTCATCTGGGCTAGTCAGGTACTAACAAGTTGCTATTAATATTTTAGAACTGATGCAGCATGAGAAAAAGAGTTCTAAATTAGTCATTTTCTTTAAGAAGCTATACCCTTACTTCCAACCCCTTATCTATGAAATGGAATAATAATTAAATACTAAGAATGTTGACCTAACGAAAGTTTTAAATATCATTAGCAGTACTATTAAGTTAATACAAACCTGGAAAATGATCTGCCCCAAAGCCCAGACAGCAGTTTTACATGGGTGCCACTGTTCACACCAGCAGTAAAAACAAAAGGAAACAAAATAAAAATGTAAACATAAAAATGAACATCAAATACTAAAGATACAAAAGTGAGAAAAACAGATAAACTGGCATTCCTCAAAACCCCTCAGATGGGCAATTAGCCAGTGCTCTAATAGAGGTCGGCATGTAGGAACGGGACCCAGCCTGGGCTTCCGGGCTTGAGGGATGAGTAGGAGTTGACCGCGCAAAGATGAAGAGAAAGAACTTTTCAACCAACGAGAGGGAGCAGCTTGTTCAAAAATGAAGAGGATACATTCTAGATGCTGAAGCTTAGTGTGGCTAAGCATAGAGTACGGGGTTTGTAGGAGAATGGTGAGCGGCAAGGCTGGACAGCTGGTCGGAGGCCGGCCCGTGGAAAGAACTCGATGCCACAGCGAGGAGACGTATGTCCTGAGAAAGTCAGGCAGGTGAGCAGGGGAGACACGTGATCACATGAATTTTGCAGAGATCACCCACCCACATTCCAGTAGGTTGGGGGGAAAGGGAAGCCAGATAGGGAGTGTTGCAGTGATTCAAGTCAGAGATGATGGCATTGCGTGGCAGAGCGGCAGTGGTGGAGACGGAGACGCTCGGACGAATTTAGAAGAGGTACACTTGTCCAGAGAATACAAAGTAGAAGAAAAAATGGACAAGATCAGAATGGGCGATGTGAACATTTAAGAAATCACAAAAGAAAGATGTTCAAGAAAGAGACCACAAAATAGTGACCAAAAAGATAAAAGAATAAAAAAGAGAATGGTTTGTTCAAAATGGATTTCAACCTCCTGTGTGTGGGCTTTACTTTGTTTCCGAAGCTAAAAACTACATTTCCCTAATCTTCTTGCAACCAAGTGTTCCAGATATAATTTTAGTTTCATAAAATAGATACATCCCCTCAAGGCTTATATCCTGAATTAAACTGTAAAAGGACAAAGGAGTTACACAAGGCATCCATTTTGCTTGTGCAAGATTGTGGGAGGCATAACATGGTTCTAGAGTTAATGGTTCTCAGGATGCTTTCTGATTCTCAGTGGCTGAGATGAAGAGAGACTGAGAGCCAGCTGCTGATTGTGGAGAATGTCTCAGTCACTCCTGGTGCACCAATTTTGTGGCATTGTTCTGGGAGTAATTCCTGGATGTCTAGTCTAAAGACTGTTTTCCCAGTCATTCCCCCAGATCTGTAAGCATCTAATTCCCTGTATTAAATCTCTTTCTGAATAAACTTAACAGAGGAATGTATTTGTTTCCTGGGGCTGCCATAACAAAGTGCCACAGCCTGGTTGGTTTGGAACAACAGAAATTTCTTGTCTTATAGTTCTGGAGGCTAGAAATCCAAGATGAAGGCATCAGCAAGACTGGTTTCTTTTGAGGGCTGTAAGAATCTGTTTCATGCCTCTCTCCCAGCTTTTGACGACCCCAAGCATTTCATGATTTGTGGCAGCATCACGCCAGTCCCTGTGTCCATCTTCACGTGTGTGTTCACATCGTTTTCTCTCTGTCCATGTCTATCTCTGTGTCTAAATGTCCTGCTTGATAAAAACACCAGTCATGTTGGATTAGGGCTGACTCTAATGACCTCATTTCAACTTGATTACCTCTGTAAAGACCTTACTTACAAATAAGGCCACATTCCGAGATACTGGGGGTTAGGGCTTCAACATATCTTTTTGGAGACCCACAGTTCAACCCATAACAAAGAGTATGACAGATATATTTAATAATTCATCAAATATTCATATGGGTCCCCATATTTCCCAGTCTCCTTTGCAGTTTGGTTGGGGCCATGTGAGTAGTTCTGCAATAACTGTGACCAGAGGTGACATGCTTTCCCTCTGGGTTGAGTCAGGGAAAAGCCTTGCTCAGAGCCTCTAGCTCTCTTCCCACACTTTGACAAACCCTGAAGCCACATGTTGAGAGAGTGATGTAGCAAGAGGGTCAACCCTGTCAGCCTGGGTCCCTGAGTGTCTCTGTAGAATAGGATCCCTTGTCAAAACACATTAGACATGTGACATCAGCAAGAAGTAAATCTTTGTGGTGTAAAGACACTAAGATTTTAAAATTTGTGTGTTGCAGCAGTTGGTGTTAATTATCCTCATTAATATAAGTGATTTCTGTTATCTGTAACCTAACCCTGATGGACATATTAAGGGAAAAGTTCCTGCCCTTGGGGTTCACATTGTGTCCTAAAAAGGGCATTTCAAAGCATCTACTAAAAAAAGTGTGCCCCTCCCAGCAAAGAATATCCAAAGATAAGAGTATAAAATTCTGTATATATTAATATTTGTATCAGTCTGTTCAGGCTGCCATAACAAGGTATCATAGACCGGGTGGCTTAAACTATAGATATTGATTTTCTCACAGTTCTGGAGACGAGAAGGCCAAGATCAAGGTGCTAGCAGAGTTCTGGTGAGGCCTCTCTTCCTGGCTTGCAGATGGCTGCCTTGACATGACTTTTTCTCTGCGTGTTTCCATGCACTTGTGTGTGGAGAGAGAGTGAACGCTGGTATTTCTTCCTCTTCTTATGAGGACTCCAGATTCCAGTTCTATCAAGTTAAGGCCCCACCTTTATGACTTCCTTTAACCTTAATTACCTCCATAAAAGTCTTATCTCCAAATACAGTCACATGGAGGGTTAGGGCTTCAACAGATGAATGGGGCTGGTAGAGGGACGCAGCTCAGTGTACAGCAATATCATTAAATGAGTATGTAAAATACCAAAAGCTCCTCATCTCTGATCGTACTCTCCAGATGGGAACCACTGTTAACATCTTCCTTCTGTTCATACTTTTCACGTTCACATACAAGCATATAATGTACATTAGAACATATAAACACATATAGCTCTATTTGTTTTGCTTACAGTATTCAAAAAGCTCCTTTTATGGCCAGGTGCGGTGGCTCACACCTGTAATCCTAGCACTTTGGGAGGCCGAGGCGGGAGGATCGCTTGAGCTCAGGAGTTCGAGACCAGCCTGAGCAAGAGCGAGACCCTGTCTCTTATTTTTAAAAAAATTAAAAAAAAAAAGCTCCTTTTACTATAGGTTTTCTTTACTCGTCACTATATTATATAGATAGCTTCCTTATCAGTACATAAAAATCTCTAAATATTCTTTCCAACAGCTGCATAGTATTGTCTTGTAAGGATTGTGATAATTTAAGTTTTTCTCCTGGTAGATGATAGATAACTTTGAATTTCTTTTTTTTTTTTTTTTTTTTGAGACAGAGTCTCACTGTGTTGCCCTGGCTAGAGTGAGTGCCGTGGCATCAGCCTAGCTCACAGCAACCTCAGACTCCTGGGCTCAAGCGATCCTCCTGCCTCAGCCTCCCGAGTAGCTGG
>CAUYSK010048599.1:0-20060 GCA_963575035.1 Avahi laniger | reverse complement strand
GCAGCACCCCCCGCAGCAGCCGCGGCAGCAGGGGCAGCAGCTGGAGCAGCAGCCCACCCGGTAGCACCTGCAGCTGGAGCGGCCGCCGCAGCCACCGCCACAGCCGCCACCGCAGCCACCGCCGCAGCCGCCACCGCAGCCGCCACCGCAGCCGCCACCGCAGCCACCGCCGCAGCCGCCACCGCAGCCGCCACCACAGCCGCCACCGCAGCCACCACAGCCGCCACCGCAGCCACCACAGCCGCCACCGCAGCCACCACTGCAGCCACCGCAGCCGCCACCGCAGCCACCACAGCCGCCACTGCAGCCACCGCAGCCACCACCGCAGCCACCACCGCAGCCACCACTGCAGCCACCGCAGCCGCCACCACAGCCGCCACCGCAGCCACCACCGCAGCCACCACCACAGCCGCCACCGCAGCCGCCACAGCCACAGCAACCCATGGTGTCAGTAGAGAGGACTCAGGTGACGTGAGGACAGAGGACACAGGAGAGGGGAGGGAGGTCCAATGCCTCCTGCCACCGAGGGAGGCCCTTATGTACCATCTGCAGCTTGGGCTTCATCCAAGCACACAGTTTGTTCCCTATTGTCTCTTATCTCAATTTCCTTGGAAGAATTTTACAGCATCTCTAGTTTACTTCCTTCGTAGGGACTTTTGACCTCATACATAGCTAATTTTAGTTCTCATTTTATTTGTTGTAAAGGCATTTACAATAGGTTTATGAAGATCTGAAATGTCGCTATCATATTGATTTCTGTACAACCAATGAAATTCTAACACTGAAGACTTATCTAAATTGTGGGCATGATTAGAATTATGATATCTACACTTTTTCATTTTTATTTGATATTATCATTGATCCCTTAAGTGATGGTGCAAAGAAATACCTTCCAACGTTGACGTGTCTACTAATTAGAGGCCTCAAAACTTAACATGTCCAAATCTCCCATGTCCCAGATTCGAGGAGAAGAATAGCCTGTAGGAGCCCTTCCCATCCTGTTTTAGGCTTCCTGCTGCCCTGGTTAGTCCTCAGATTTTGCAAATAAAAGAAAAGATAGGCTGGGCACCACAGCTCACGCTCTGCCCATAGGCTCAACTGAGAGCAATAAGAAGGAAGTAACCAAGAGCTCACTCTTTCTACCTTCTCATCCCAGAGGAAAGAGGAATATGTTAATACTTCTGTGAGAAGGACACGGATTAGGGTGAGGGAGAAAGAAGAGAGAATGTGGGGCTCTTTTGGAGTTTTGTGCCCTCTCTGTGACAGAGCAATATTAAAACTTCCAGGAAAAGATCTGAGTAGCAATCCTAATAATCATTTATTATGTATCTGCAATAAGTAAGCACAAGTAAAGTAATAGCGAGTTATCTTGCTTGCTTCTCAACGGAGCTAGTTTTCCATATAGTTTCTAATCTAGTGACCATGATTGTTTAGACTTAGAGGGTTCGACTACTTGCAGTTTTGTGCATGTGGAGCACACGTGACAGTGTCTGCAGTATTGTTCAGAGTAATGAAAACGTGCAAGTCATTGGGGAATTGGTTGAAGTACAGCTTATCGATTCAATTAATTTGGCAAATATTTATTGAGAGTTTACTATGTGATAAGCACTGTTCAGAGCATGGGATACATCAGTGAACCAGCTCCCTGCCCCCTGACGCTTCCACACTCACGGGAGGAAACAGAAAATAAATAGAATCCAGAAATATCAGCAAAAAAAGGAAAATTAGAACTGTAAGGGTGGTTTTGTAATTTCAATTGAAATCATATCAATAATATGTGCTATTATGTAGCTTTTAAAAAATGAGACAAAGGCATATAGTATAAAAGATCTCAAAGACACATGAAGAAAAGGAAAAAAGGAAGTTGCAGAATGACAGGAACTCACTTAGCTACGGCTCTAAGTGTATGTGTATCTGAAAAGATCTGTAAAGACAGCTACACACCAGACTGTGCTATATTCTTCTGAGCCAGCTCTCCATTTAAAGGGGTGTTTATTATATTTTATCCAGAATTTATAAATGTCTTGAAGAGAGGGAAGGCTTTGCAGAGTATCTAGTCCAGCATATTGTCAGGAATAAAAATGATTTCCATATATTTCGAAAAGGTTATGTAAAGTTTTAAAAAAATTAAAGTTGAAAGCAATTGTATTTGTTCATTCCCTATCTGTGTTGTAAGAAATAGATCGACATTAGGATGCCACGTCATGGAAAGAGAATTCTTTGCACGTCAAAGTATTGCGATAGACTTTTAGGAAAACTGAAGAAGCCCTCCAGCGTGCAGAAATGCTGTCAGGAAAAATCTGAGTCATTTTTTGTTCTAAAAAATTAGCACTCATTGTAATAATAACCTGTGCTTTGTTAATTATAAAATGAAATACTTTTTTTCATAATTTTTAGTTTCATTTTTAAAGCTAGGGTTATAATTATACATTCCTAAATTATTTGCTATGAAACTAGTTTCTGTTTAAATAGATTCACTTTGGTTTTTTTAACCTGTACCAATTATCCTTGGATGATGAAGACTCCCAGTATTCCCATTTCGAAGACGAAGATATTGAGACTCAAAGGGTTTGATTACTTTGCTCAGAGTCTCCCAAGCAGTGATTTAGAGCTGAGATTCTAAGCCAGGTCTTGGTGACCTGGAGCAGGCTCTGTCCATGCCCGACATGAAGCCAGAGAGGGCACCGCCTATGCCTGCGGCATTGCTCCAGCCCACATTCTGTTTTGCCTGTTCCACTGCTTGTCCGTCCTCTCTCCTGCACCTTGGCCTCTTGTTCCCCTGGGCCCCAGGACCTGCTGTCCAGTTTGGGGTTTGCTTTGCAGCCTTCCACTTCGAGGGCAGAAACTCCTGTTGGGACCTGATTTGTATGGGCCAGCCTCCCTCTGGGCCCACAGCTGACAGATGAGGGGTGTTGGAGATCATGACCCATATCCTGCTCCTGTGACATCACTGTGATTATCTTGAGGCTGAAACCTGGACCTGGCCAGCTTAGTGCCTGAGTCCATGGGAGAGGTGAGCCACTATTGCCAATGGTGGCTGCCTGTTCCTTTTGTCATTTCCTGCCTATCGGTTCTGACACTTGTGTTCCCAGCAAAGATATATCACATGTTTAGTAAATGATTTTTTAATATGCAATAACCGGAGATACGTTTTAGCCTTTTCATCATTGTGAATGTTGTTTACAATGTACTCTGACAAAGTTATAGTATGTTATTTTTGTGCTTTGTTTCCTTAACGTGAGGTCTGCAAGTTATGTATGCCCTTCAAGGGAACTAGACTTTCTGAACAAATAGAGCGTAATCAACCTACAACGTTAAGATCAAAGTCAATTTTTCATACAGTGGATATAGACAAGAGACCAAATTATCCATAATTGTGTATATTCAATTGCTAGGGACACTCAACACCGTGTTCAAATTAGATTTTATCCAGCCAAAAATCATTAATTGTCTATCTTATCCTTGTAGAGTCTCAAGAAAAGTAGTTATTCAACTCTCTCTGCAGTCAGGAATTTTTTTTTCCATGTAATTAATCTGAATGCTTCTGCAGTTTGAGTCTGGTTCTCTTTTGTCCTCAGAATAGACGGAAAACATCTAGCAAACATGAGAAATCAAATAGCCTTTCAGCTCTTGGCTAATGGCAAGTTACCTTTTAGCCATTTTCTTCCTTCCAGAGCATGTTATAGCAAGCTGTATTAGTAGTAGTATTATTTGTACTTCCTTAGGTCTGTTTCTTCTTTCTGATCTTGTCCATTTCTCCTCTTTCCTGTTCAATTCCCTCCCCCACCTTCAACCCCTCAGTGCCTTTCCAGAGCTTCTAGAATAAAATCCAAACTTCTTAGGATGGCTTGCGCGGCCCTTGGTGAGGTGAATTACCTCTGGCTTCAATTTCGCCGCTCCCTTGCGACCTTCTCCCTGCTCCAGCACAGCTGGCCTTCTCCTCCGATAAATGCACTCCCACCCCAGGACTTTGCTCTCCTTGTAGCAGTCAGAATCAGAACAGGAAAAGCCATTCTAGAAACTGTTTCCGAAGAAAAGCAGGATTTAATTTGGAGACTTCAGCCGGGCGTGGTGGCCCACGCCTGTAATCCTAGCACTCTGGGAGGCCGAGGCGGGAGGATTGCTTGAGCTCAGGGGTTCGAGATCAGCCTGAGCAAGAGTGAGACCGGTCTCTACTAAAAATAGAAAAAATTAGCCAGGTGGAGTGGCACATGTCTGTAGTCCCAGCTACTCGGTAGGCTGAGGCAGGAGGATCTCTTGAGCCCAGGAGTTCGAGGTTGCTGTGAGCTAGGCTGACACCATGGCACACTAGCCCGGGCAATAGAGTGAGACTCTGTCTCAAAAAAAAAAAAAAAAGAAAAAATTGGAGACTTCGATGTAAGCCAATGGAAAGACTGGAATGGACAGTTGCTCTTAGCTTCACCAGAGAATCAGGGAGGCCAGAAAGTGCAGGAAACCATGCTGATGGGCACAGGGAAACCACACAGCCAGCATCTGGAACGCCAAGTCCTACCTTTGCCAAAGCCCAGACGTTCACCTACACTGTGCCTGCCCCTCTCACACCTCCTCTTAGGAGCAGAATGGGCACTGCCTGCAGAACACTGGGGTGAGGAGCTGGGAAACTCAGTTCCCAGGGGCTAGCCCCTGGGCTGCAGGGAAGAGCAGCGAAGGAGATGGTAGGAAACAGACCAATGCACAAGTGTTCTTTCCACTTCGAAGCTCTTTCCCTATATCTTCCGGAGGCTCTGCTTTACCACCCTATCCATTCTTTCCGGTGGTCCTCATCCAGTCCCATCCTCCTTCCCCTTGCAGAGATACTCCCACTTGGACAGCTTTGTTTCATCATCTTTGACCATTTATTTGTATCTGACATAACTATACTTATTTACTTGCCTATTTTCTGTCTTCTCTTACTATATACAATTGCACTGATAGCAAACCCCTTGCATCTGCGGGCCCTGCTCTCACGGCTGTAGATCTGCACTCACATCTGTAGACCCTGTACTCACGTTTGTAGACCCTGTACTCACATCTCTAGACCCTGCACTCACATCTGTAGACCTCCACATACAGCTGTGGGCCCTGCACTCACATCTGTAGGCCCTGCACGCAGAACAAGGCCTGGCCCATAGTTGAAATGTAATAAAGATCGTATCCCCTCATCCCCTAAGCCTAGAGGGAGAGTTTGTTCTGACTTCCATAGGCAGTAAAAGTAGCTTTGAGTGAATTTCAATTACGGAGAAAGCACAATGGACCCACCATTAAAAAAAAGCATGAATTTTGGGCTCTTCCCTGTGTGTTTTCAGCAGACCTTCGTTTGGATGGTCGGCAGTGAAACTTCTGCAAAAGTACGGTGTTTCTCAGAGACCTATAGAATTATTTTAAGGCCTGCTACTATGCATTTTCTGTAGAGAGAGGAGTATCACAAATTATTGGTAGGCACAGAGATTAAGAACGTGGTACATAACAGCACTCAGAAAGTGTGGTCTAGTATTAATATTACTATTTCTCCTTATGCTAAAGCCGGAGTCAGTAAACTATGGCCCCCGGGCCAAATCTGCCCTTGGCTTGGTTTGTGCTGTACCTGAGCTCAGAATGGTTTTTATATTGCTAAGAGTTGTGAGGGGGGGAAAAAAGAAAAGAAAAAGAAAGAGAGAAAAAGAAATAGATGTGTCAGGGACAGTAGGTAGGTGGCCACTGCTGCCAAGGCTAACAGATTTGTGATCCAGCCCTTTACAGGAAAAGTTGGGGACCCTGCTCTGGAGGCTCGACTTCCTTTTAACTGTTTTGTGGTTTACTTGATTGATTAGAATGAAAACTTTATTTCTTAATTAAGCAAATATTTACTGTTATTGTTCCCCAAACTGATAAAAACCTCAAGGCCAGTTGAGGAGCTACAGACCTTGAGGATCCGCCCAGGGTTGATCCCGCGTTCATCTCCGTCATCATCCTAGAATTATTCATTCCCGCCTGGGAGTGTCTGGGAATGCGTCGATTAGTTATAAAAGACCTTTAATAGCATCTCTTTGGGAACACTGCATGATGATGATCGAGCCTGGGGAATTCCCAAGGTGGTGTTTATAGCTTTTGCTGCCAGCCTGGGGTCCAGCTCCTTCTGGGAGGAAGAGGGGCGCGGGGAGTGCCCAGCCCACCTTCCGTCACCTCCTGCTGCATCTGCGCATGTCGCCCCTGCGGTTCCTCTCAGGTCCTGCTTTGTGCTGCGCTTCCTCCCTACACCCGCGGTGGTGGACACCTGCAGGGGGGACAGTCAGGGAGTGTGTATGTCCACCTGTCTGGATTCTGTCTTGATCTGTCAGCTCCCATAGATGTTCCTCTTGCCAAATGTGTTCTTGACGCTTAGAAGAAAAATTCAAGCTGAGTTCCCCAGGGAGAGATCTCTCTCATGGACAAGTGGATCTATTATCGAGTTCTGGGTAAATAAAATTCTTTATTTTCGATGCTAATTCTGTTCTTCCAAATTCCTTCCCAGTCACCCCGTTTGAGGCCTCTCCATACCCTTCAATCCCACAGCACGCACCCCACCTTCCTCCTTCACCCACATCTCTGGGATGGCCCAAAGAACTCCAGTATTGTTGTTGTTTTCCCACCCCTGTATTTGGAAGAACGTTTGAGTTCTCCTGTCAACTTTCACGGTAAGACTCTTTAAGATGTTCAGCAGCCTAAAGGTCCTTCAGTTTAACAGAGCACACCCTTCTTGGAAGGCAGGTGTTGTAACGGAGAACAAAACACATATTTGGGTTATCATGGTGAGGGGTGTTATGGAGGAGACGCTTTTAGCAGAGGGGTCTTGACCCAGTTTGTGGATCAGGGCAGGTGTCCTCAGAGAACACAGCTGAGAGCTGAGGCCTGAACAGGAGCTGGCCACGAAAGTAGGGGAATGGGAGCGTGCTAGGCAAAGGCAAGAAGAAGGGCAGAGATGCTGAGGGAAGAGGCGGGTTCTGGAATCAGGGGAGTTGAAAGAAAGCCAGACCATGTGAACGGTGAGGAAAGAAGGGGGAATCGCTTATGATGAGACTTTGGGGGCTGAGGGGGTGGATCTTGCCCAGCACTGTAGGACCTGTCAGTAAGTCCAGTCGTTCTCCTGCTCGGGTGTGCTCTAAGTGGAGTGGGGCCGGGGGGAGGGTTTGATCTGCTGCAGCATGGCGCATGGGTGGGAGAGGGATGGGCATGCGGGGGGAGACCTTGGAAGCCGTGGGAAGGGGCAGAGGGGCGGTGATGCCCGGATCTAGGTGTGGCAATGAAGATAGAAGAAGCCAGTGGGGTTGGCACATATTTAGAAGGGACTTCTTGATTGATTGGATAGGGGAGTGGTCAAGAATTGCTTCAGGTTCTGGCCCAAGTGACCACTAGGTGACGAGAGGAGCAGTTCTGTTGCTGAGATTGTTTTGGGCGAAGCACGATTGTGACTTTAGGTTCAGTCAGGCTGAACTGGAAATGTCTGCAAGTCATCAGACATCTGGAAATGTCAAATGGACTGTTAGTAGGATGTCCCTCGGACTCCAAAAAGGGCCAAGGCAGAGGAGCCTTCAACAGAGCCATGGAAGGAGAGTCAGAGTAGTGGGAGGAAACCCAGAGAGCCCTGCTGCGGATGTCAAGGGATGAGAGCGTTTTAAGGAGAGAGTGAGCAACTCTGACAAGCGAGATCACGCTAAGAGCTCAAGGAGCTGGAGGATGGGACACAGTGAACTGGGGTTATTTTCGAAGGTGTGACAGGATCCAGACTCCAGTGGGCTGAGGAATGGACACAAGCAACGGGTAGTCACATTTAGACTTCTCTCTCCACCCAGGAAGAGCCCACTGTCATGCCTCAGCCAAAGAAAGTGACTTCAGGAATCACTTGGCAACACTAATCACATTGATCCACTTGGCACCTCACACCTTAGGAACTGGCCCGGAGACAACTGAGTGGGGTTGTTATGTTTTTAATCTAATCTCCTTTACAATAAAAATCCAAGAAACCGAGAGAGCCCTGACCTTCACCCTTAGCTTCGGTTTACTCTAAAGGGAAATCAGAAAAAAAATTTACCAGAATAATTGAGACCAGAGCAAATCATACTCCGGCTATGGCACAGTTATGCAAATATGGACACTGCTGCGGTCGAAGCCCTTAGAGGCAAACGCCAGATTTATTTCCTGCTGCCAGACCAAGCGTTCTTTGATCTGTGAGACTGGGATAAGAAAAGAAAAAACAAAAAAAAAAGAAAAAGGAAAGGAAGAAAGGCCTCTTTTCACAGAGATGACAGACAGACATGCAAAGCATGACTGAAGGGATGTCAGAACTGTCATGCCACCCCAAATGGCCCCCTTACCTGCCGATCCCTAGCATAGCTTGTAAGTTTGCAATGGAGCTTTGCTCCTTTGAGGGAAGGGATTGTGCCCCATTAAAAACAGGGTCCTTGAAAAACAAATGGTGGAGAAAACACAAAGGTCCTTAGGGAGAAGATTAGCACTACTGGAACGGGAATCCAGGGACGGAGGAAAGTACAAGTCTCACTTACTTCTTGAGTAGTGACAAAAATGAGGTTTTAAAGGCATGCCACGAGCATTGGCCCTGTTTAGTCAAGAAGGTATTTCATCAGAGCTGCTTGGTAAGGATGTTCAGGTTGTGCACTGCACACCTGAAGAGGCACCATTTATCACAGTTGAGGCCTCCTGCAGAGGCCCTGATGACAGTTTTCTGAAGGTGGGGTACGCTTGCAAAATGTACGGCTCCACCCCTTCTCTGTGAGAGGTATAGGAGCAAGACAAGCAGTCTTCCACTGTGATTGAGAATACAAACCCTGCAGATGGGCACATTTGCACACTCATGAAGACCATGTGTGAGTGTGTGTGGTGTGGATGGGCAATGCCGGAGAGGATATGAAAGGTGACTCAAAGGGCAATGTGTTGAATATGAAAATGCTAGGAGAACATCGTCATGCTTCTACCATATGGTAAAACTTCCGGTTTATGGAAAATGCCCAGCTGTGTTAGAAGGTAAAATTTTCTGCCCGTGACCTCTCAAATACAGATTTTATCATGCCTTGTATTTTTTCTTAATTTTCAAAGCTCTGGGTTGAGGAAGTTATTAGTACCATCTTCACAAACGTCTGGTCTATTCTTGACATTCTGGGGAAATTGGTGTGTTTTTTTCTTTCTCCCTCTCATACTGAGATCTTTAGGCTTAAGAGCTGCTAAAAGGCTTCGTTTTGCTATGTTCTCGCGGATGCTGGAAACTGCGCCGTCAAATGTGTCATAGACACAAGAGGGCGATGTGTGCTCAGACGTCAGCCTGGGCGAGGAAAAAGGAATTCACCCTTCTCCAAGAATTTTTGGCTTAACTCCCAGACCTAAACGAGATTAACAAAGTGTGTCTTTGGGAGGGGCAAAATTCATCCCAAAACCTAATCAAAGAGGCAGAATTTGATATGGAAGGGTGGAGAAAGGCTGCCAGGAGCTTGGAGGAATTCTTATCCTTGGGCTCAGCACTGGGCAGTATCTGGGCTGATGATCATCATAATCGGGATTTGTCTCTGTCTGGATATTCAGAAAAGACAGACGTTAAGACTGCAGAGAATCAGTGGCTGTCTTGATCCCTGCTTACAAAGCCTTTATTCTGAGAAAGCCCCTCATTCACAGTAGGAAAAGTGTCTGTGCGCTTGTCACGTGCTGGGCTGTCTCCTCAGGGCCCCGAACAGAGCCCAGAGTAAGACAGCCCGGCCTCTGGGGGGGAGCGTTAGACATTTATCTCCATCTATTGGTTCCTTTTCTCTCGGAGCCAGTCTCAACCAGCAGTATCTGCATCATCTATTCTTATTCCGAGAGAGAATGCTGATCACACATTCAGCTCCCCTTTCATGGCTGTGGGCCACATTTTTTTTAGAGATTCCATCTGGTTCTGGTTTATCCAACTGTTTCTTGGAGAGTGGTGATTCCAGCAATCTTCTACCAAACGTAGGGGATGATGGAAGTGCTTAGTGTTTGCCATCGAGATGCTTCTGGCTGGGCTTGATCTCACTCCCCTGATTTTGGGGTTCACCCAACAAAGTGAACAACGCGTGGCCCCTCTTCCGTGGAACCTCTCCTAATCTCTTTAGCCAGAAGCGAGCTCTGACTCCTCCAAAGCCCTGCACACCGTAGCACTTTCGTGGGCGACCATCGCTTCCTCGGATCTGCTGCCCGTAAGCATCGTGTTTTACTTCATCGCTGCATTTTTAGTATTCTAGAGCCCGCTTGGCCATTAGCTATTTTTAAAATTGGAGTTTGAGGAAGGGGGAACTGAAAGGCTGCATCCGTCTTAGCAAACTATCCCCACCACACACACACACACACACACACACACACACACACACACCCCACCCACTAGCTGGCAACACCCGGGCGGTCTCCTCGTGGAAGTCCCTTTATCTTGCTGTGAGCGAGATCATCTCAAACTCCACAGGCCCTGCAATCGCCAGCGTCTGGGTACCCCTTTTGAGTCACGGCAGCCTGTGAAAGTTTGGGGTGTGTCACTGGCATCCTGTGGCTCACCTTCCAAAAGAGGTCAGCGGGCACAGCGAAAGTAGCTTTCCGGCCGTGACCTGTACCTAACCCTAGGCAGGCTCCTGCCAGTCAGGCGGAAGCTCGCCCCTCTCCTCGGCGCTGTCGTTGGGTGACCACGCGCCGCTCTGCGGCTGATCGTGTCGCCGCACTCGGTCTTGCAGTTCTCGGGCCCAGCGGCATTTACAGGAGGTCACTGCCGGGACACCGGGAACCAATGTGCGGTAAAAAATGCAACCTGGCAGCACCACGTTCCTTACCAGACGTGGAGCTCTTGAATTTTCTGAGTCGATTCAGAAGAAATGAAAAAGGACCCCACGGTGAGTTGGATGAGGATGGAAACTGGGTGCGATGACTAGAAAGTGCTTGGATTGGTTGACTAAGCCGACAGCAAGGAGGAAGATATTGTTCTAAATGCGCTTTGCATTTTGTTCTATGTCGGTTTCAGTGAAACGGTCTAAATTCCGTCAGACCTGGTCTCTTCATCTGTCAGCGCCGCGTCGCCTGCCAGGATTCTTCGTTCCGCCCATCAGGCATGATTTTCAGACTCTGTCTTCCCTGTCAAGAAAAGTTTAATTCATCGTTTTCCTCAGGCTCTGAAAGAATTTCTTACTTTAGAGGAAAAGTGGCAGCGATATTTTATGACCAAAAAAGTCATATTTTTCTTCATATGTGATCAAAAATTTAAGTTTTTTTTTTTTGTTTTTTGTTTTTTGTTTGTTTTTGTTTTTTTTGTGGGGGTAATACACACACATAGTACAAAAGCCAAAAGTTGGAAAATACTCCAGGCTCCATGCCCTCTGTTTCCCAGGCATCTGGCTCCTCTGGACAACTGCAGATATGAGGGTCTTTCTAGAGATTGTCTCTATAAATTAGTGGAGGTATTCTTCCTATGTCTTTTAAGAACATCTTTTTCTAATTTCTAAATCCAGATGAATTTTGAAAAGCAGTATATTAAATATACATTAAAATATACTAAACGTGTAGAAACAGTTTACCCAGTTAAAGCCCCGGTTCTAGACTCCATAGCTTGTTTTTTGCCGGCTCCCTCTAACAGAAATGTGACTGAACTTGTAGTCTATCTGGAAGCCCCGTGGGTCCTCCGGAGCCTGCCGCAGCCTGTTTCCTGTCCTTTACAGCCTAGCTCGTCTTTCCTGCGTTACGGCCATTAGTCATTTCCCTTCCACACGGAGAGAAGAGCCTCAAATCCTGAAAATGGAGCAATAGGGGAGCTTTTGTCATTAAGACCTGGGAACAAAGCTGGTTGGGGATCCAACAGGTCACACTCGGTTACTGGGGCACAGTGGCTGGTCTAGAGAATCGGCTGGATCTGGGAGGACACATCTTTTACAGTCCTGAAGCTTATAGTCGAATGCAGCCACGTGGATGTTTGTGTTTGATACTTCCAGGTGTCCGAGAAAAGACTCTGATTCCCTTGCTAGGGGACTTGCCCAGGAGTGGATGCTTACCGGTGTCCGGCTTCTCCTCCTCAGCCCAGAGAGGGCAGCGATTCCTGCGCCTGCCCGCTGCCTGTGTTGGAGCCACTATTGTAAGAACTTGTGACTGGTTGATCACTCAAGTGCCTCTAAAACCCCTCAGCTCCCTAAATCTCAATGTAGCAACACCCTTACTAATTTCTCAGCTGCCTTTCTCAGTTTAACCACTTCTGACTGAATGCTTTATTTATAGGTTGACAATTCTTGGTACCCTCAGGCAGCCAAATGTGTCTGTCACTGAACTAGGGACCCACCCCCTCATGGCTGCAAGCTGTGCCGCTGGTAAGGGATTCTGGAGAAAGGAGGGGAGTCCTTTGTTTGGGTCTGTTAATGCTACAGAATGTATTCGGATTCTTCGAGGGAGAGACGTCTCGTCTCTTCCCTCCTCATTCCCTCCAGTTGACTATTCAGGAGAAAGTGTATGAGGCCTCCTGTGGAGAAATTATTAAGTCCAAAGATGTTAAGCCTTTTGAATTTTATTCAAGTCCAACCATTCAGGGCAGCAACTCAAGCTGACCATTCCTGCTCCTTTAAGAGAAGACACACAGTGGGGGAAGACAAGCAGCTGTGTCCAAGGAAGACAAGTTAGCCATACTGTCTTCTTAGATCCCTGGGGCCTGAGTAATCCTGGGGGTTTTTTGACGTAGTCTTAAGGTTCTAGCTCTTCCATTCCGGCTGCTTTTTTTTTCATTTGGTTTTCCGTCCACAGTCAAGCAGAGGTGAAACCAACCTGCCAGCTCCTATCTCAAACCCACCAAGAGAGACCTGGGGGTTTCCTGGGGTTTTATTTTTACCTATTGCTCCCCAGACAGAAGTCCCTTTACACAGGGGCGTTTCTCAGTGCATGATCTGTTTGCATATCGACTGTTAAGAAATAAAGAAGCCAACAAGACCTTGACATTGAACCCCCAGCTGAGTGGGATGATATATGCCTATAATGCCTATAATGGCCGGAGGCCCCTGAATCCCACCTCTGTCGGCACTGCTCCCACCCAGACAGAAACGAGTCGGAGTGAGGTCTTCTCCTGGTAACCACGTGGAGTAGAATTTCTTCCTGCAGGGAAGCAGAGGAGAGAGGAGTGAAAGTTTGTAGATCTTACCTCTCTTCACCTCATGGGGAGGCTGCCCTGATCCCCACAGCTAAAATGCCACCACCTATACCCCTTCACCCTCCATCTCTATACTCTCACCTGGCTTTATTTATCTTTGCGGTCTGCGCCCTCCCCACCTCCCCCCTCCAACAGGAACGTGAGTGCCCTGAGCACAGGGTATGTCTGATTCACGTACTGTTGCATCCTCAGCGCCTGAAACAGCACTCATCCCATTTGTGGGCACCCAAAGACTATTAGTCAAACAAATAGGGAACCTCTGCTAATGCCAGGCACTGTGTCGGACCCTGTCCACACACTATACATTTAGCACAGATAACATTTAACACAGGACTGGTACTGGTCTGTGACCTGTTATGAACTGGGCCTCACAGCTGCATTTACAGCTGCTCCCCAACTTCACTGCCTGGGCTCTGCCTGCTGTCAGTTCGGCTGCGGCATTAGATTCTCACAGGAGTGCGAACCCTACTGTATGTAAACCGCACATGCGAGGGAGCTAGGTTGTGTGTTCCTTATGAGAACCTAATGCCTGGTAAGCTGAGGCAGTGATGCTAGCGCTGGGGAGTGGCTGCAAATATTGATTATGATTAGCAGAGTGGTTGCATTATGGTGAGTTGTATAATTATTTTATTATATATTACAATGTAGTAACAATAGAAATAAAGTGCACAGCACACGTAATGTGCTTGAATCATCCTGAAACCATACCTCTCCCTGACTCTGTCTGCAGAAAAATTGTTTTCCATGAAACCAGTCCCTGGTGCCAAAAAGGTTGGAGACTGCTGGTTTAAGGCACCCAGTCTGTGATATTAATACCTTGCTATGGCAGCTTTAGTAGACAAATGGTTATTTTCACACTACAACAGTTGGGGAGTTGAGTAGTTGCAACAGAGGCTATATGGTGAGCAAAGCCAAAAATACTCACTAGCTGGCTCTCCACAGAAATTGTGTGCCAACCCCTGGTGTAGACAATGGTTTCAAGGTCGTATAGCTGGTCCATTCCTGAGTCAGCATTTGAACCCCAGTCAGCACCAGTGAATCCTGTGCCCTGCCCTCCCCCTGCGGGCATACGGCCTCTCCTCAGCCAGGAGAGCAGAAGCAAAAGGGTAAAGTCAGCATGGCTGTTTTCTTCAGTTCATGATCTGTCCTGTGGGCAGCTGTTGTGGGGAAATGCTGAGTCATAAATAATTCTTACGTTAATGCCAAGGCAGCCGGAAGGGGAACGTCAGTAGGATATGTTATTTCAAATGAGTGCAAATTTCATAATTCAGCCAATTTTTGTAGACCACTTCTTACAGCAATAGCTCCTTCATTTGAGTTATGGTAAATTCTGATGATCATTTGTAAAGGTAGAAGAAACGTACCTCCATTTGCACATGTGACCGAGATATGTCCATCATATGGAAAGGGCCAAATGGACCAGCTCAAAGAGAGGAACAATTGATCTTATTTATAAAAACTGACCCTCTGGCCGGGCGCAGTGGCTCACGCCTGTAATCCTAGCTCTCTGGGAGGGCGAGGCGGGCGGATTGTTCTGAGTTCAGGAGTTCGAAACCAGCCTGAGCAAGAGCGAGACCCCGTCTCTACTGAAAATAGGAAGAAATTAATTGGACAACTAAAAATAGATAGAAAAAATTAGCCGGGCATGGTGGCGCATCCCTGTAGCCCAAGCTACTCGGGAGGCTGAGGCAGGAGGATCACCTGAGCCCAGGAGTTTGAGGTTGCTGTGAGCTAGGCTGACGCCACGGCACTCTAGCCAGGGCAACACAGTGAGACTTTGTCTGGAAAAAAAAAAAAAAAAAAAAAATTAAAAATAAAAACTGACCCTCATGTCTTTAAATCACCCAATACAATGGCAGTATTGTGACATTCTTTGTTTGAGCTAGTAATTGAGAAGCTCTAGGAAACTTCGATTCTGCTAAACAGAATGGCTCATTAGTGTGATTTTATCCTCTCGGAAATGTATTGCACAAGTTAGCTGTCGCAATCGGCTTTGTTCCCACAAAGGGCCCTTCTGGGTAGCGCCCCGAGAAGCAGGGGTTGCCGACACCGGTGTCCACAGGGCCAGGCTAGTGCATTAAAGAAGGAAGCCAGCCAGGTGGAGAAAGCAGCTGCCCTGCCACCGCCCACACCACCCCTGCCACCCCATCCCCTTCAGCCCGCTGTGGCCACGAGGAAACAGCCCAGCTGTTCCCAGATCTTCTGCTTTTTCACAAGAAGCCGGAAATTCAGATTTGATCTGAAATTTCCCAATCTCTAAATTTTGTCAACCAATTGAAAATAAAGGAAAAGACAACCACCTGGGCCTGTGGGTTGGACCCTGCCATGGGCCCCCTGTTGATGACTCCTGCTCTGGTCAGACTATATGACAAGGGTGAAGATTGAAATCGATCTGAACTTGTGTGTGCTCATCATCTCACATCTCGAAACCTCTCTTCAATGCATGGTCTTCCCATGTGCGTTTCTGTGCCTGTGTCTGACCCATCCAGTCGCGCACCCAAGTTCTCTTCCCTTTATTTCTGGAGACTGAAATTCTTGGGGTTATCTAAGCCACTGCTGTTGGAAATGTCAACATCTGAATCTCATATTCCCAAGCAAGGAACTGCTGGCTGAGTTAGGTCAGCAGGAAAGAAGGGACTGGATTTTTCCGTCACCCTGACAATGTTTTCTAAACCTGGAGTGAGGCTTCCTGACTCAATCTCTGCTGCTCTACACATAGGAGTTGCCAAGGAACAGAAGAAGGGATACTAAAAATACAAGCTTTGCCATCTCTCTGTTCTTTTTTCTTCAAATCTTTTCTCCAAAAACTGCCTCCAGTCACTCTTGAATTTCCATTTGTTTTTCTCATTTTTTCATTCATTCATTCACTCAATAAACATTTGTTAAGCAAATAATGTGTGCCAAGTACCACCTTAGGTGCTGAGAGGGCCAAGACGAGTCAGACTCAGTCCCTGCCATATGGTGACATGGTGTTATGGACTGAATATTTGTGTCCTCCTCAAATTCATATGCTGAGATATTAATCCCCAAGGCCATGGTATTAGGGGGTTGGGCCTTTGGGAGGTGATTAGGTCATCAGGGCAGAGCCCTCATGAATGGGATTAGTGGCCTTATAAAAGAGGTCTCAGAGAGCTCACCTGCTCCCTTTCCACCATGTGAAGACACAGTGCGAAGGAGGCCATCTATGAACCAGGAACAGGCCCACCCCAGATGTGAAATATGCCAGCACCTTGATCTTGGATTCTCCAGCCTCAAGAATTGAGAAATAAATATTTGTTGCTTAGGCCACCCAACTTAGCCTCCTGAAGGTACTAAGACATACAGGTTCCTGGATGATCCAGAACTGAGGCTCGAGCATGTCTGGTGACCACAACTCCCACATATATAATCCTTCTCCCTCACCACCCCCTCCCAGGTGTGGCAAATTTGGCTTGGAAGGGTGGGAGGAGGCAATAGATAAAAATGGAAAGGGATACCATGGGGTTCCTTAGGAGAAAAATTCGTCATGGTGAGTGCCTTTAAACCAAGCAATAATTTCTGCAAAGGCATTTCTAAAAGTTATTTTTATTTTTCTTAATAGGCTTTATATTTTAGAGCAGTTTTAGGTTCAGAGCAAAATTGCAATTCCAGAGAATTCTCATATACTCTCTCCCCTGCACACAGCCTGTCCCACTATCAAAATCCCACACCAAAGGGTACAGTTGTTATAATCAGTGAACCTACAGCAGGATGGCATTATCCCCCAAAGCCCAGAGTTTACATTAGGGCTCATTCTTCGTGTTGTATATTCGACGGGTTTGGACACATGTATAATGACATGTATCCACCATTACGGTATCGTACGGAATAGTTTCACTGCGCTGAAAATCCTCTGTGCTCCACCTATTCGTATTTTTTTTTAACTTTGAAATGCTTAAGAACAGGCTCAGTAAAGTGTTTATAACACAGACAGAGGATGAGTTAATCTCTTTAGGAATGAGCTGGTTAGCATCACATCAGAGTTTGGGAGAAATTGATATAGACATATAGAAGATTTACCCCCAAAGTTAGTTAAGATTATAGAGTAGCATTAACGCAGTTGACCTTGATGAAATGGCTAACAAAGGTTAGAAGTTATCCTGGAACTGTTCTCCCCTTCCCATCCCTTCTCCCAGCATTTACCATGCAAACCGTTTAGAAGGCTCTGTGCTCAACACATTGGCAACATCATTTTTTTCCAAGAAATATTATCTTAATTTTTAGTTCAATTCGGAAGTCCTTGTTGCAGTGAAGAACATTTATATTGGCTTAGCAGGGAAGGAAGGCATCTTCGGTCCAAACTCTGCTGGACTTACATATTTTAAGAAGCCTCAATCAGTCCAGCCAATGAAGAAAAATTTTCTCAAGAAACATTGTAAAATATTATATTTTTTATATTTTTGCATATATTAAACCAACTAGTACATATTTTTATGTTAAAGATCATCAGAGGGTCCTGGTCACTGGCCTGGAGACAGGGCAATGTTACATTCCTGCTGTAGCTGAGACACATCTGGGGACTCTTCAAGATGTCAGATGAGAAAGGAGCTTAGAAAGGGAGGCAAAGGCCCTACAGCAGTGGGGAAGGAAGAGGATATTGGGGTAGTAAAATGCTGCACTAACAATGTGACCTAATTTGTGCCTAGGCCAGTCACTAAGCTACTGCCCTTTAGCTCCAGACATACCTTTCCATACCCTGCTTCGTGATTCTGGGGCTGGATCTCTACAAACCACATTTTTGCTTTGGAGTTGGCTTCCTGTAACGCTCCGCCTACAGGGGATGCTAGAGGGAGACTACAAAGCTGGAGGAGGAAGGCGCACACGCTCCTATCTGACCACTTCCTGCTCCTGTGAGTGGCACCTGGGCAGCTCCTTCCTGTGGGGACCACGGAACCCAGTTTGCGGTATTTTCAACACTTACAGAACCAGTCCTCACGCTTCTTCATAGACGTCAGCTCTAATGTCTCGCACCTCTCTTTGAGGGTCTGGTCCTCAGCTTTGTGAGGTTCCTCCTCTAAACACCTAAGTTTTAACAGTGTGAGCCTCTTCCTTTTGTTCCCTAGGTCCTGGGGGTGATCTCTGCCTCCAACAGGTGCTACCTCCACGACAGTTGAATGCTGTCTTTTCACCGTTTCTGTTACCTACCTAGTCAACACATTTAGACTTATTTAACAATTAAATCCTTTCTGTTCAAACAACGGATGAGGTTTCCATCTCCTGGCTAGACCCTGACTGACACACACCTAAAGTTTGCTCTGTTCATTTATTCATTCGACATATATGTAATGAGTTCCCACTGCGTGCCCAGCACTGCGCCAAGTGTTCAGACATGGTGACGAGTACGTCAGACAAGCTCTTTGCAGTCATGCGAGGGGAGGAGGGAAACAGACAATAACCAAGCACAGTGGAATTTCTTCACCCACCTCCGCTTACCAGAGGAAGAGATTTAAACTCTCCATCTCTAGTGTAAATGGTTAATGCTCATTTAACCTCTCGATTTATAATCTTGAAGTAGCTCGTGCTTCCCAGACCATCATAAAACCCACTAACCAAGGCCCCTGAAGGCTGATGGCCAAGCTCCCAAATGCTCTGCTCCTCCAGCCCCAGGCGAGACCCACACCAACCAAGAGTCGGTTGTGTTTGCGCCCAATCCTGCGTATGCCACTTGTCTTTATATTTCTGATTACATTATTCAATGAAATAGTATGTAAACCAATGTAATGTGAGTGCTAAAAGGATGAGCATTATTTTTTTATAAAAACTCAATTATAGGAAGGTTGCTATCCACAGTGATACAAGTAGATATTATCTGCCTGAGAAGGGCACTTCACCTCTGCTGGATTCGTTCCAAAGACCTGTAAACGCCTGTCTAATCAGGAGAAAAGCCTTAGATAAACCTATATTGGGAGACAGTCCCACAGGATATCTGGCCAGTATCTCTCAAGACTAGCAAGGTCATGAAAAACAAGGAAAAACTGAGAAACTGTCACAGACCAGAGGAGACGTGACCACTCAATGCAACGAGGCACCCTGGCTTGGATCCTGTGACGGAAAGAGGACAACGGAAAAAGTGGTAAAATCCAAATAAAGCCTGGACTGTAGTTAATAATAATGTACCAATATTGGCTTCTTCGTTTTGACAAATGTTCCATAGTAATGCAGATATTAACAATGGGGAGAAATGGGTGAGGGGTAGTCAGGAACCCTCTGGACTATCGTTGCAACTTATCTACAAATATAAAATTACTCCAAAACAAAATGTTTGTTTAAAAAAGAGCAACTAAATTACACGCTTTGGGAGATTTGATAATGATGGGTTGCTTTTAAACAGTGCTGTTAAATTAGGCGTGGGCAGGACCCAATAGTAAAAGACAAGGATAATTTTTTAAATCTTGCTTTACAAGTTTCCTTATATGCATGCTTCGCTTTAAAGACAGTGAAATCAGAAATTGTGGATGACGCTTTGTGGCTACGGTTTATGTAAGAAAGGTGCTGTTGAATGCCAATCAATAGTTTTAGGATGATGGTCTAGGTTAAAACACAGGCCGAGGAATGTGCATTTATTTGTATTTTCATAAAAATATCTAACATATGTAAATATCACTTGTTATGATTCCCCAATTTTAGCGTCTAATTTTTAATCAACTTACGAACTACTAGTCTGAATTGCGTTAAATAAGATGGCTTCCACTAAAAACTAAAATAAGAAAATCTCAGGCTGTGGACAGTGCTCTGAAAGAAAGAGGCAGGACGGGGGTGATAGAGAGTGACAGGCAGGGACGGGAGGGCTTCTTGGGGGGTCAGGGAGACTCTCAGAGGAAATGACATTTGTGTCGAGGTCAGAATATGGCTTAGGGAATTTTGGTTTAATGAAGGAGAAAGTCCTGTACACAAACGG